>APFE031507222.1:110961-194192 GCA_000404065.3 Pinus taeda
TAACTTTTGATAGTCACATCACCCTTTTTCATTCTACCCTTTCCCTTATCTTGAACATAACCAAAAGAGGGAGGAACATATCGGAAAGGGTTGGATGTATCAGTTTGAGGGATAGAGGAAGAACCCTCAAAATCATAATTGGGGTTGGTAGCCATCATTTTTTGTATCACCCTCTTCCTCCCAATTTCAACCTCTATTTCTCTTTGCCTAGCCTTATCTTCTTTAAATTTCTCAAAGCTGGCCAACAATTGCTTCCTAATCTCCCCAATTTCTGGTGAGGTACATGGAGCAATTTGCCCTATAATCCCTGCCAAGTGTTGTTTTCCTATGGCAAAATTTGCATTGCATTTGATTATCAACCATTTCAATATATGCCCAAGCAGGATCTCTCACTCTAGGTGCCCATTTTTGACTAGGAAATGAAAGTAAACAATCTGAAAATGAAAAAAAAAAAACATTGATTCAATGTTCATTTCTTTGACAAAAAACACTCTCTAGGCTTTCTAGATATGCACCTAAAATTTAATAAGCAAAAACAGATTTGTAGAGGTGAAAAAAATACCTCTAGGCACAAACTGCCTCCTCAAGCTTGCTCCAAGAATCAGCTCTTCAATGTTGCTCCAAATGGCTGCCCAAGAAGCTCCTCACTCCAGCTACAATGCTTGCCCAAGACTCCTCAATGTTGCTCCAAAAACAAGCTCAAGAACTGCTCACTAACTCTCAAAGAAGTTCTCAGTCAAATGCATGATATGGTTGTGAGAGAATGAGAGCATTTGAGTGTGTTAAATAGGGTTTGGGAGGGGGAAATGGACCCCAAATAACATTTAACTAATTCATAAAACACATTGGAGTCCAAACCAATCAGCAAACACTTCAAAATTTCATTAAAAAAATGACAAATCGTTGTTTTGATGGGGTTACGGGCCACAGGCCATGACTCGGCCTCCCGAACCGTTTCCTCCACCGAGTCACAATTTTGGGCATTGAAACAGACCAACTCAGCCGTTTCCATTTCGAATCGACCGAATTTTAAAACATTGCTCGAAACATAACCATCTTCCCTTTATAAGGAAAGGTCAAAACTTGTTCCTTTATGTTTAACATGAACGTACCAAAATCCTTAAACCAAGGTTGACCGAGTATGATGTCAGTGTTTTTATCCGTCCTTACAACATGAAATTGAGATATGTAGTCATAATGACCTATTGTCACTTGTAGATCACTAATTTCATACTCGTTTTGGTCAAAAATATTTTTCTTTACACCAATGCTTAACTCTGCAATTAATAGTTGATTTTCCAAGTTGATGTTGATATAATTTTTATCATTGCTTGGGCTGATGGCGACATTAACTTCTCTTCCTTGGATACTTCCTTTTAATGTAATTACTATGTGATTTATAACTGAAATACCATTATAGGAAAACCTTTGTTCCTTTGTCGTTTTAGAATTGAGCTCCATCATTTTTTTCAATGATTTATCCCATTTGTTTTGTCGAGATCACTTAAGGGATTATATTTAAAGTTCCTTTGGACTTGTACTCCAAGCCTCCTTTGAAAGTGCCTATATATATATATATATATATTTTATAATTCTTCAAGACTCTTTTAATCCAATTTCCAGTTATCCTTAATATTTCAAAACTCCTTTGTATGTTTTTTTTATAATTCTAGTTACGCTTATTTTCTTTTTGTACTTTAAAAAGAATATTTAAATATTGTTTCAATTGGCTTCTTTTAAATATCTTATTGTTCTTTGTATTTATTTTTTAAATTTCATATAACTCTTTAAACTTTAATTCAACTTCACTTTAACGTAAACTCTTAACTAATAGTTTCTCGTAACCTTTTATAATAATACCCACTTTGTACTTGTATATATTTTCAATAATTTTATAACTTGAACTTTTCTTTAAATACCCCTTTATAATATAATACTTCACTTTATATATCTTTTATTTATAATATTTTTTTTCTTTTTGAAAAGTTACCCTAGTGAAATGTGGTAATCACCTCTTTGGGGTATAATATAAAATATAAGTTCACTTATGTACTTTTGATTGGGTTAATGTTCTCCAAGTAAAAAGTAAAACTTACCATTCACATAAGAGATTTTGTATTCCTTTTGTTTTTTTCTACTTTTAAAATACCATGGGCAATCACCATGGGTTTCTAAAACCTTCGTTAATATTTTCCACGTAAAAAATAAAACTTACCATTCACATAAAGAGATTTTGTATTCATATTGATTTTCTTTTACTTTTAAAATACAATGGGTTTGTAAAACCTTCGTTAACATTTTCCACGTTAAAAGTAAAACTTACCATTCACATAAAGATATTTTGTATTCCTTTTCTTTTTCTTTTACTTTTAAAATAGCATGGGCAATTAACATGGGTTTTTAAAACCACAGGCTTGTAAACCACCTAATGAAGAATCAAGATAATATTATTTACTCTTACCTTCTCTTCCGTATAGTTTTAAATATATTTGGAAAGATTCCCTCGTAACTTTATCATGCACTTTTTATCAATAATGTAGAACATTTTTATATATATGAATGTTCTCCTTCAAAATTTACATTGGACTATATTTATTTATTTTTTTTATCTTTAATGTATTTTTTTCTTTTTTTTTTTTTTTTGATTTCATTTTTTTTATTTTTTTAATCTTTGTTTTTTGACTTTTTATCTCTCTACATATTATATTAATTTTTTATTATTATTATTGAATAGCCAAATGCTTGATAGCGAAATGGAGAAACTCCAAATTCTTGTAGCGAAAGGCTTCAATGACAACAGTGTTGATGAATTTGACAGTTAAAGACCTGGATCAGAGAACACAGCCCTGTGCAGCAGATAGAAGACCAAAGGATCGAACAGCTCTAATACCAATGTACCGACCACTAGTCGTGTATGCAACGAAAATATTAAAATACTTCGTAGACTAATACATCCACGGTAGGATAGTAAGTGTAAATTGTATATTATATAAACACTTGATGTAGGATGATTACAAAATGAAAATGAGGGTCTTGTATAATTAAGTACCCATATTATTTACTCTTCCTTCTCTTACCTTTTCTTACATATAGTTTTAAATATATTTGGAAAGATTCCCTCTTAACTTTATCATGCACTTTTTATCAATAATGTAGAAACTTTTTATATGTATGAATGTTCTCCTTCAAAATTTACATCGGACTATATTTATTTATTTCTTTTAAAACTTTTTTTAATCTTTATATGTAATTTTTTTCATTTTTTCTTTTTTTTGAATTTCATTTTTTTCTTTATTTTTTTTAATCTTTGTTTTTGACATTTTATTTTCATATATATATATATATATATATAATATATATTATATAATTTATTTATTATTTTATTAAATGGCCAAATGCTTGATAGGGAAATGAAGAAACTCCGAATTCTTGTAGCGAAAGGTTTCAATGACTACAGTGTTGATGAATTTGACGGTCAAAGACCTGGATTGGAGAACACAGCTCTGTGCAGTGGTTGGGCGACCAGAGGATCGAAAAGCTCTAATACCAATATAACAACCACTAGTCGTATACACAGCAAAAATATTAAAATACTTTGTAGACAGATACATCCATCATACGATAGTAAGTGTAAATTGTATATTATATAAAGAATTGATGTAGGATGATTACAAATGAAAATGAAGGTCCTGTATAAATAGCCAGGTAAGTACCCTTTCACGAACAGGCATGTCTCTAAGACATCTTTTCATTATTTACTAACTAACTGTTAGTTAATTTACTTATTATTTATTATTATATTTATTATTATGATTATTATTTATTATCTATTTTTATTTATTTTTACATAATTTATGTTCATAACACACTCTCATCACTTAATTTAGTTGCTTGTATACTAGTTGTGTATTATTATTTGTTTTTCTTGTATGCTCTCTCCACTAAGATTCTTCTAGTCTTGCAGCCCATTTGTTGGAAATATTTGCTAACTCATTATTGTGACAGATTTTAAGGAGCGATTTCTTGAAACATCTAATAGATTTTTGCAAGACCTTTGGCACGTGTTGGGATTGAATTTCAAGGAGGTCTTGAGCACTTAGGATCTCATATTTTCTACAAGGCCGAGTTTGCTAGAGGGCAGCATCAAAAGTGGCTAGGCCATGGGCTCCTTGAGGCTTTTTCTTCCCTTGATTCAAGTGCAAAATATCACATTCTTTGAAGCTAATTTTTGCTGCAAGAAAAGTGCTTGTAATTTTAGATTTTGAAAAGGTTTCATTGACTATTGTGTTTATTTGGGGTAGCATCGGATGTGCTCTAGCCATGAAAATTGGGGGAGAGGCTAAAACACATGAAATCTCCAAGACCCAGAAATGGTTTGGGGAAATTCCACCTAGTTAGAGAGATATTAAAATAATTAATATTTTTAATGGAGTTTCTCAGTCTAAACTTAGGAAAATTAAAATATTAATGGGTATTAACATAAAACTGGGTGAGAATGTTTTAAATGACATGGATCAAGCCAAATCTAATCTTAGTCGTTGATTAGAGACTTAATCTCGGTCGTTGAAGACTCAATAGGAAAAGTACAAGAGAAGGCTTGAGGGTCAGTTGGAGACACACAAAGATTGATCAGTGAGTTCGATTTCTGGAGTGGGGTTTGCTGAGAAAATTTGAACAAGTGATCTATTGCAGCGAGGGGCAATGAGTACATAGCAAAGAGGCAGAGATAGTGACAGAGGGTCAGTGCAAAGCCAAAGAGGTTGACGCAGAGACAACAGGAGCCACACAGAGGCAGCTAGACACTGCGCAGAGGCTAAGGGGCTTGTGTGGGTGACGCAGAAGGCGAGAGAGCTGACGCAGAAACGCAGAAGGCTGACGCAGAGGGTTCCAGAGCTACGTTGACGCTAGTAGGGTTGAGGCAGAGCCTTGGAGAAGCGCAGGAAGGATTTCGTGAGGCAGACTTGCTGAATATCTGTCTCCGAGAAGAGGTATTACTGTCGGGTAAAAATCACTGTTGAATGAGCCAGTTTGGCACCCGAGTTGTACTCAAGAAATCTGCATAATAACAAAGCCCTCAGAACTGCAGCACCGGTTTTCGCGGATTGGGTTTTACTGGAGATGATTGTCCAAAAATAACGGTGTCCCTTTTGTGTTTGTCTAGTATTTCAGTTGTTGATCTGTATATGAGTTAAGGCTACATTTGTGTTTATTTTCAGTGTTTATATGAATAAATAACTTGTTAAGGAATAAACAAGTAGGTGAAATAAACCAAATAATGCAGTAGGGATTTCTAATGGGTAATATTTAGAAATTTCAACATATTGTGGTTGCCAAGTTTCACATTGTCTTAGGAGGATATTTTAGCTCTCATAGTTCATACTTTGTAAAGCTTCTCCTCCATTTTTTCCCCAATTCTAATAAAAATCATTTTCTTTGGCTTGAGGGAGCTTGGGAATTCTCCCATGGCATCACCCCTCCTTATTTAGGAGGAGGACTTCTCTTTTGGGTGGATTGATTCTCTAAGTAGTTTCTAACTTACTTGCAAGCTTTGCTCTTGTTAATCTAATTTAACTTATGCATGGTTTAAATCATAATATTAGCACATAGCACTCACAATCTCTCAACTTTGCAATCAAGTTTTGCTATTTCATTTGCTAGATCTCTTATGTTGGGTGAATTTATTTCATGGTTGTTTAAGCTACAATATTTACAAATCTTTTGGGCAACTTATTCCATTTGCTACAACACATCACAAGCAAGCATTTCACTTTTGTCTATATTTTGATTGGTCTAGTTTCATTTACCTAGCATTTGCTTCACATGATTTATTAATATATGCTTCACTATCTTTATGTTAGCTTGTGCTAAATGTTGTCTTCATTATATTGCTCATTCGTACATCTTTTGAAGCATTTTTCTTTTACTTGGAGCAAACTTGCAAATTTTGGGTCACTTATGAAGCTTATATTTATATGCCATTTACTTTTACAAAGCTTGTGAGTAATGTTGGGTTATTCCCATTTTATAACAATTGAAATCATTGATACAATCTTATTTTGAGCAATTGATTCATTTACTTTGAGGTATTTGTATCGACACTTTCCTTTGGAGACAATAGCATTTACAAACATTTCATTTAGGCATTTTAGTTTAGATCTTGCACATTTAAAATTTACCTACAAGCATAATCTTGGTTGTATAGACATAATAGGACAAAGATATTACTCGAAAATTTCTTCCATTTGTTACGGAATAAGGTAAAGTGTGTGACATTACAGTTATGAAGGTGGCTTTGTCCCCTTGTAAGAACGACAGCACACATGATATGTAACGATTAGGGGAAAGGTAGCGCTAACGAGGACAAGTGCCTCCTCAACCGATTTTCCTTGCAGATCACCCCAATATTTACCCCTTTGTAAGAGGTTGAAGGGAGAATCTCTCACCTAGAATAGACACAGATTAAAATTAACCAAGATAATTGCAGTTCACCTTAGTTAAGTTGCATATCATTCTAACCCATTTACTCTAAGAGCACTATGAAGTTTACTTGCAAGTTTATTTGTTTCATGTACTTGCGTCATGGATGGCCTCATTGCTTAGTAATATTACTAGCTCTTGTTCTTTTTTTTGGGTATTTCATTTGGCAAGTGCACCACTCACTTATATTTGGCAAGCAATACTTCAATCCATTGAATTTCGTTTGTAAGCTATCTTTCAAATTGCAATTACATGTCCCTAATGTTTATGCTTATGATCATGAATTACATTATCCTTACTTGAGCATCTCTTTACAAGTGCAATTCATGTTTTGCAAGTGATATTTTTTTTACCTAACATTGTTCTATTTTGCAAGACTACTTGTTATTTCATTTTGAATATCTACTTGAGTGAGTCTTTACTATTTCTTTGAAGCAATTATCAAGGCACTAGTTTATATGTTTATATCTTGAATATTGTATTGATTACCATCAAATATATATTTTTATATTGGTCACACCCATAAGGTTGCTCATATCTTGAAGTAGTCTCATTAACTTAAAATCTCCTAGAAACTCATCTCATCGCATCTAATCTTCATTAGAGACCAACCCCCTTAGCTTAACTAGGAGAGAACTTTAACGGATGGGAAGAGGTGACAGCCTCATCTCTTAGGTTGCCACCAAGTCACACCTTGTAGTAGGAAATAACAGCCCTGCTTTACGAACCAGTTGAACCCTGTTGAAATTCTGATATTCTATGCTGAAACAAATACTTATTCCAAAAACTTATTTCTGCTGCAATATTAGTTAAGCAATTGTAGGTAGAACATAAACCAAATAAACAATAGAAGACATCCAAGTACAACATAAGACACAAAGAATTTAGGTCCAATGACTAAGGAAAAACCCACAAGGGGGAAACCCAAATAAGATTCTTCTTTTATTAGATATCAATTGTTCAACAAAGATCCAGAGAGAAATGAGAGATTAAGAGAATGAGTAAGTTCACCCAAATCTAAACAAGTTGAAGCATAAAAATCATTGGTAGCAACAGCAGATGCAAACACTGAATCAACCTTTCTTTCAACTGAAACATTGAATCAACCTTGGCTCACCAAGTTTTGCTCTTACTCTCCAAGTCTCTCTCTCACATTCTTCAAGTCTCTCCAACTCTTTCTCAAGTTCAAATTCTTCTTTCACAATGGACAAGTAAGTAGTAGTCAAGTGAGAAGACATGAGACACATATATAGGAGGAGAAACAAATTCTTGTGATAAAGGAGGAGCAATGCCTTGAGGAAGAAATACATATGCCATTTAGAGGAGTGTAAGTCATACCATTAAGGAGAGAACAGCATGCCTTAGTAACTTATGCAATTAAGGAGAAGAATGCATGCCTTAGATAAGGAGTGTAACATATCCATTAAAGAGAGTGTAAGAGGAATCTTTTATGACATGCCTTTAATGAGTGTAAGAGGAAGATGCCATTGTGAAAAATCGATTACGCGATTCCTACTACAGCAATTGAAGTTAATTCTTCTAATTGTTAATTTCATTAACCAACTTACTAATTGTGTGCTACGACAAATATCGAATTAAATACATTGCAGCCTACACAAATAAAAACTGTGGAAACTAAATACAGCACATGAGAGAAATAAACATCACACACATCTACACAGGTATTTTTGGACAAATGTCCCCTGAAAAACCCAATGCGGGAAAACCGGTACAACAGCTTAGGGTTTGTATTATTAAGTAGTAGTTTTTTCTTAATACAATCTTTGGATGCCTTGCTGGCTATCCAATACAGAGAATATGACTAACAAAGAGATGAGTGAGATATACCTCACACTATTACTGGAGATCCTGACATATCCAGCCACAAAATGGCTAGCCCCTAGCTTTCTCTGCGTAGGCCCTGCGTCACAGCTTCTGAGGACTGCGTCACTCCTCCTACTGATCGATTTGCTTCTAGACTTCGATTTATGTCCTCCCGGTCTCACACCCCAGCTCCTCGCTCCGAAACTCGACCTCTCCAGCAAAATACAGATCTCCTCACAGGCTTTGCGCTGCTACTGCGTTAACCTAAGCCGCCCAGCGTAGCCTCTGCACTGCCTCTTTTGGATCTCTCTCTACCTCCTCTACAATGTATTACCGGATCAGGTAATTCTCCAACCGGAACTATCCCTGCCCCTAACTGCAAGAAATCACTTCGAATCTCTCTCTGGCAATTATTGTGTTGCTCTCTTCAAAAATTCGATCTTCGATCTCTCGCTCGATGTGCTTTCCAAATGCCCATCAAGCCTCCTCTTATAATCCTTATGTTGAGAACCAACATCCCTGATTAGATTTTAATCAATGGCTCATATCATTTTGGCTTGATCCTTGTCCTCATCTAGAAGTTTCACCCACAATTAGATTAACACCCTTTAATTATTTTGATTCCCTAAGTTTAGACTTAGACACCCATTAAAAATAATTAATTATTTTAATAAAATTGACTCCAAGTAGAAATTCCCAAAACGATTTTTGGGTATTGTGGAATACATGTGTCCAAGCCTCCCTGCAAATTTTGAGGCTTAGAGCACATCTTATGCTACCAGAAATCAACGCTTCCTCTTAGCGATGAATGTGCTCTATTAATGCAACCTATTGAAGCATCACCCTTCTCTGTAACATGTCCCTCTGTGTTGCTGATGTTTGACATCATTGCCCATCAAGTATTGCGCAAATGCTGCATATGTACTGCTGCTAACATTGCCACTGCCAACACTGCATCTGTACTGCAACCCTCATAAGTTCTGCATTTGTGCTATTGTTGACACTGCCACTGCCAACATTGAATCTGCACTACAGTCTTCTCCAACTGTTGTTGCTACTGCATCAGCAACGGAAAAGCATCCAAAATTACTAAACAGGTGTTTGTGAAAATTTCTAACCTGAAATTCCACTACAACTACTAATTTATTTCACCTACTTATTCTTCACAATAAGTTATTTACGAAATCCCTTCACCAAATATTAAAATAAATTCTACTGCAGTTATCACATAATTACACAGAAAAAATACATACAAAAGAACCAATCACATCAACACAGTTGTTTTTGGACAATTGTCCGCAAAAAAACCCAATGTGGGAAAATCGGTGCCGCGGATGAGGGTTTTATTAATCTTCTGCAACAATCGCTTTTACAAGGAATGACTTTATAGAGAAAGTGAGGGAAAACACCTGAGACTTTTCCCTAGAAACTTTCTAACACCTTGGAGACCCTTCTCCCACTTGTGCATCTCTATGTGGCTCTGTGTAAGTCTGCGTGAGGGTTGTGTCTCCCCTGGACTGCATCTCCCTCTATGTTGTCTCTCAATGTCCCTGCGTCACCTCCTCCTCAGTCACTGACTACTGTTGATGCCCTCCTCTTCCTCCACCCTGCAACTCTCCCTCTGAAATTGTTAAAATTGGCAACTAAGGCCGAACTCCATGTGGGTCATCTTATTAATAGAAGCTGATATTTTTCTTGGACCCCTCTCATCAAGAGGTCTAGGATTGATCTAAAAATCATCTGATTCCGATAAGTATTCATGGAGATATGAATTTATTTGTGTTATGGGACAATTCGTCAAGGTCGGCCAGCAACCAAATAACCCCCTCTTGTGCTCTACGTATTAGTATAAATAGAAGAGGACTTTAAGTCATTTGACACTCACTCACTCTTGTGATCTCTTTTCATCCTATTTTGGGTTTGATAAAGATGAGATGTTGAGGGAGTGCCCTAGGATATACGCTGCCCTAAGATAACATGCCCTAGATCTAAATGCAGTCATGGGAGAATAGGCTCTACGTTGCTCTAATGGAGAAGCCTAATGCAGCCATGGAAGAAGCCCTACTGTTATCATGAAGAAACACCTACGCTGGCATGGAAACAAAGCCCTAACGTTGCTTAATAAAGAAGCCTCCTATCACAGTCATGGAACAAGGGTTCTAACATTGTTATGCCCTAAACGCAGAGAGACCTAAACTCTGTCCTAGAGAAATCTTGGCTACAGCCTAACGTTGTCATGGATGACCCTATGGAGATGACCTTAACACAGTCTCCTAGCCGCAGCACTTAAGGAAGTGTCTTAGCCACAATCTGGCCGATGTCCTGGCCCTAGAAGCAGTCCCCTATCTGCTGTCAAGAGGAGAGGTCTACACACTGGTCTAAAAGAGACCTAGTTGCAGTTCTGTGTAGCCCTAGTCACAGTCCGGATGCACTCTAAATGCTGGCCTTATTCCACAACAAAAGAAGGGCTCTATGCTGCCCTAACCGCAGACCTCCTAAGAGATATAATCCGCAGTCATTAAGGGTTCTATGCAGCAAGAGGAGCACTCATACACGCTAGAAAGAGGACGTCTTAAATAGCTCTAGACACAGTCAAAAGGAAGTGTATTAAAGAGTTCCCTAGCCGCAGTCATACCATAGCCTTATGATGCACAGGGACAGCGTCAAAGGAAAGTCTAGAAGTAACTTGAATGACATGGTGAAGAGTTCCTCAAGCCGTAGTAAGGAGGCCTAAAGAGGCGCTAATCTCAGACGTGAAGATGTCCTCATCCGCTGTCACATCTTGCCATAACTACAGGTATCTCACTGCTGGTCAAAAGCATGAATGAGGTACGTTTGGGAGCAGTTGTCATTAGATTAGAAGTCAAACGGCTAAGCTGCTATCTAGGGCCTAGTTTGGGTCTGCTTGAAGAAATCTGTAACTATAGCCTAGCTACTCTACTAGGCTGCAAGCCATAGCAAGCAGCTAAGGCTGATATACATTTGCAGCAAAGTAGATGTTGTTTGATAAGAGCAACAGAAGTATTGCAGCAGCATGATGTAGCAACAAGGTATTGCAGCATGATGATGATGATGTATTGAGTATGCCTTGAGTGTATGATTGGGTGAAACACAGTGACAAGTGCAACTGATGATGAGGTGCACATCTGTGATGAGAGCAGCACAATGACAAGAACAGCGACATGAAGTGCATAGCATGGTTACTAGGTGCAGCACTGTGATGATGAGTGCAGCATGGTTACTAGGTCCAGCACTGTGATGATGAGTGCAGCATGGTGCAGCACGGTGAGGTGCAGCATATGGACGAGATGCAGCACAATGACAGGTGAAGGAGTCACCTTGGAGAATTAGTTGAAGCAACATGTCTTCAACTAATCTCATGTAGAGATGATCGATTCTCTTATCTAGAAAATCGAAGTGTTGACATCTGTTGTAAATGTACTATCTCTCTCTCTCTCTCTCTCTGCTGAACTTTTGAAGAACATATAAGAAGAATTATTCAAGGGTTTCCCCACATTGGGGTTTGTCCCTGGTTAGCGCCACATCTTGTGTCCTCTTGTCTTGGCTTGTCTCCTGCGATTTATGTTTATGTTCTATCTGCAGTTTACTTTAATGCTAATATGATTGCTAATCTGGAAAAGACATTGAGCTAATTGTGAAAATTGAAATTGCTCTAAGCATAGAACATATCTAAAATTAACAGATTTTGATCTCCTTCTCTTTGAGAATCGATTTTCCTTGAGATACTGAGTATCTGCCAGTGTCTCTCCAAATAATCCTCAAGTCTTTTCTTATACTTTTCCTGTTGATGAATCAACGGTCGAGATTAAGTGTTTAATCGACGACTAAGATTAAAACAGACTTGATCCTCGTCTCTAGAAGCTTCTCACCCTTATTTTTATTAATATTTTAATTTTCCTAAGTTTAGACTTAGGAACCCATTAAAAATATTAATTATTTTAATAACTCCTCATCCAGGTGGAATTTCTCCAAATGATTTCTGGGTCTTGGAGATCTCATATGCCTTAGCTTGTCCAGCAAATTTCAAGGCTAGAGCACATCCGATGCTACCAAAAATCAACACTCCCTATTGGCAAGAAATGTGCTCTAGCAATTCTTCACAATAGAAGCATCACACTGATCCTCCGCATCGGTCCTCTGTGTTGATGCTTGCCCTGTTGCCCCTCATCCATTGCATTGATGCTTCTTGTACTGCTGCCCATGACACTGCCACTGCCACTATTGCATCTGTATTGCTGCACATGACACTGCCGCTGCCACTATTGCATCTGTACTGCAGCGCCCTCTCAACATGCTGCGACATACTGCCCATAGCACTGCCATTGGTAACTGTTGCACTGCAACTCCCAATACCTATCCATTTTTGCTACTGAAATGGATTCTTCACCATCCCCATCTTCTCCCTAAAATAAAAGAACTTTGTTCTTCCTAGAGCCTTAGTGAGGATGTCTGCCACCTATTCTCCTGTAAAAGTGTACCTCAATTGTACTGCCCCTCGTTGGACACAGTCTCTGATAAAGTGACACTTGATATCAATGTGCTTCGACCGATCATGAAATACTGGATTTTCAGAGAGGTTGATGCAACTCTGATTATCACACAAAATCCTTGTCGCTTCCATCCTTCTCCTGAATAGATTCACAAGCAATTTCCGAAGCCATATGGCTTCGCACGAAGTTGTGCTAGCTACCATATATTCTACTTCAGTTGAGCTCAGGGCCATGGATTTATGTTTTCTACTACACCAGGAGGTCATTCCTAATCCAATGTTAAAACATTACACAGTTGTACTTTTCCAATCTACTAAACTTCCAGCCCAATCTGCGTCAGTGAACTCACTCAGCCTTATGTCATTGCCTTAGGTGTACAATAGTCCATGCTCGACTGTTCCTTGTATATATCTAAGAACATGTTTAGTTGTTGCCCAGTGCCCCCTCTTGGGTTCCACCATGAACTCACTGACGGTGTTGACAGCGTAACAAATGTCTGGCCTGGTATTGACCAAACACATCAGGGACCCTATAAGTTGCCTATACAAGGTGGGATCAATGTCTTTGTCTTCTAATGCATCAATCTTCTTCTAGTTGGTGATCATTGGAGTAGCCATAGGTCTACATACATTCTTGTATCCTGAATCTCTCCAAGATCTTTGTAGCATATCTCCCTTGTCCAAGGAAGATCTCACCCTTCTGCTGCCAAACTTCCAACCCCAAAAAATAATGCATCTGTCCCAAACCCTTCATGTCGAATTTTGTGGCTAGGTTCTTCTTGCAGTGTTTGATGAGCTTGGATGATCCTGTCAGGAAAAGATCATCCACATATAACACCAGGATTAGAGGCTCATTCTCTACGACAAGATAGTAGAGATTAGGATCTGCGTCACTCTTGACGAACCCCATCTTATACAAGTAGCCATCAATTCGAGTGTACCATGCTCTAGGTGCCTGTTTAAGCCCATACAAGGCTTTCTTTAATCTACATACATGAGATTTCTTCTCATGTGTCTCAAAATCCTCTAGCTATTCAATGTATACTTCCTCTTCTATCACCCTGTTCAAGAATGTCGTCTTGACATACATCTAGTGAATCCCCATCCCATCTATCCTACAAGGGATATCACAGTTCTAATAGAAGTATACTTGGCTACTGGGGAAAAGGTTTCTTCGCAGTCTATCCCTTCCTTCTGAGCATACTCCTTAGCCACAAACCTGGCTTTGTATTTCTCCACACTGTCGTTTGCAGCATATTTGACTTTGTAGATCCATCTCAAACCTACCACTGATCTATCTTGAGGCCTAGTTACCACTTCCGAGACATCACTGACCATTATAGAACTGTATTCCTGCACCATAGCATCTACCCATACTTGATGTTGAACGGCCTCCTGAAAACTAGAAGGTTCCCCAACCTGAGCTACTAGGGCCTGGTATTTGTCTGGCTATCTTCGCTCCCTTTTATCATTCATGGGTGCACCAATGAAGTCCTTTGCATCCCGTAGAATCTGTCGGAGTTCCCGACTCATTCTTCCACTGGTAATGGGTACATCTATCAGCTCTTCCTCTTCCTAAGATTCCTCCTGTTTTGAAGCTTTGCCTTTAGGAGAATTGCTGGTACTAGTTTCTACTAGTCGAAGTGGTTAGACCAATGGATTGTCTTTTGACAGCCCCTCAGAAGGCATTTCTCGGGATTTCCTGAAAGCTCTGTCCTACATGAACTTTACATCCCGCCGAACTACTACCTTCCTACTCCCTGGAAGATAGACTATATATGCCTTAGCATTCTCGTTATATCCCACAAGATATCCTTTCTCAGCAGTTTGATCTAATTTATTTCTCTTTTCTTCGAGTATATGGCAATATGCCAAACTCCCAAATATCCTGAAATGACTGACTTCAGGTGTCTTCCCGGTGAAGACCTTTTCTGGGGTGATTTTGCCCAATGCCCTGTGCGGAGTCCTGTTCTAGACATAAATTGTCGTGCTGCAAGCTTCTGCCCACAGGAATTTGGGCATATCCTGATCATACAGCATTGCCCTAGTTGCTTCCACAATAGTCCTGTTTTCCCTTTCTGCTACTCAATTCTGCTCCGGATTGTAGGGAGTTGTCCACTCCCTTATGATGCCTTCCCTAGTGCAAAAATTGGTGAAGTCCTTGTCAACATACTCTCCACCATTGTCTGAGCGCAACACTTTTATCTTCTTTCCTGTCAGATTCTCCACTAGAGCCTTGAACTCTTTGAATCGACCAAAAACCTCATCCTTGGTTTCCAAAAAGTAGCTCCAAGTCTTCCTCGAATGGTCATTGATGAAGGTGACGACGTATTTGGCACCCACTAAGAGCTTTTGTGGACATCGATCCACAGATGTCTGAGTATATCAATCCTAGAACACTCTTAGTTCTATTGTTACGTCTGGAAAACACTACTTTGGCATACTTGCCTATAGCACACCCTCTGCATACATCATCTCGTTTGGTACTTAGTTCTAGAACTCCTGATACTGTTTTCCTGAGAATTCTTAGAGCCCCATGGTGTAAGTGTCCCATCCTCCTGTACCATAGTTCATTCAAATCTTTATCCCCATTGCTACCTATCAATGCCATTGGAGATTCTAGCTGTAATCTATACAGCTTGTTACTTCTAATTCCAATTTGGGCCTTCATTTTCCAACTCGGGTGTTTAACATATACTTTCTCCTTAATGAAGAAAACGGCATAGCCCTTGTTTTGAAGTTGAGAAACAGAGAGTAAGTTCATCCCCAATCCTGGCACATGCAGCACATTGGTTGCTCGAAGCCGCTCTCCTACTTCGGTTTGAAAGATTACAATACCTTTTCCTACGAGGGTACACTTTGCCTTATTTCCCATGGTGATATGAAAATTCATCCTTTCTTCCTGATAATCTGAAAAACATTCTCGAATTCCTGTCATATGCCAGGAAGCTCCACCATCTATATACTAAACCTCGGAGGAGGCAAAGCTTGCTAAGAAAGTGACTTCTTCCAGTCTAGAAGCTAACATGAATAATCATGATCCATGTCGCTTGTACTATCTTCTAGAAATCTGCGTGAGTCCCTTTGAGTTGATGCCTCTGCATCATGCTCTTGACCCATCGCCAATTCTAACCTGAAATTCTACTGCATCTACTGATTTATTTCACCTACTTATTCTTCACAATAAGTTATTTACGAAATCCCTTCAACAAATATTAAAATAAATTCTACTGCAATTATCACAAAATCACATAGAGAAAATACATACACAAGAACCAATCACATCAACACAGTTTTTTTGGACAATTGTCCCCAGAAAAACCCAATGTGGGAAAAAACCAGTGTAGCAGATGAGGGTTTTATTAATCTTCAGCAACAATCGTTTTTACAAGGAATGATTTTACAAAGAAACTGAGAGAAAATAGCTGAGACTTTCCCCTGGAAACTTTCTAACACCTTGGAGACCCTTCTCCCACTTCTGCATCACTCTGTGTGGCTCAGCGTGGCTCTGCGTCAGCTTGCGTGAGGGTTGCGTCTGCCCTAAACTGCGTCTCCCTCTGCGCTGTCTCTCAATGTCCTTATGTCACCTCCTCCTCAATCATTGACTATTGTTGATGCCCTCCTCTTCCTCCACCCTGCAACTCTCCCTCTGAAATCAATCTCGTTCTCTTTGAGAATCGATTTTCCTTGAGATATTAAGTATCTGTCGGTGTGTCACCCAATGATCCTCATGTCTTCTCTTATACTTTTCCTGTTGATGAATCAACGACCAAGATTAAGTCTCTAATCAACGACTAAGATTAAAACAGACTTGATCCTCGTCTCTTAGAAGCTTCTCACCCTTATCTTTATTAATACCCATTAATATTTTAATTTTCCTAAATTTAGACTTAGGAACCCATTAAGAATATTAATTATTTTAATAACTCTTCATCTGGGAGGAATTTCTCCAAACGATTTTTAGGTCTTGGAGATCTCATGTGCCTTAACTTCTCCACCAAATTTCAAGGCTAGAGCACATCTGATGCTACCAAAAATCAACAATGTTCAATATGATGCATCTGTCGCTAGAGTTCTAACTAATACTAGTCTCTGTGCTAACCCTCTGAAGCCTCTGCGCAGCCGCTGACTCTGCTCTGTGCCAACTCCACTGTTGCCAACTCTAGCTCTGTGTTGTTTAGTCTCTGGCGCTCTTAGCCACTGCAACAGCCACTCTTACACTCCTCTACATCAACTCACACTAGTTCATCTTGCTACTTCTAATCTGGGTTCCCGTAGCAAGGTATTGATCCAAGGGGTGGACTCCTCAAGGATCCTGCCCATCTACAGTTCTTTCGAACTACAGTTCCATATCACCCCACCTCTGGGCAATCATGGCAAATTCCTCCTCGATCTGTGTAGATGTAGCCTTCAGATCATGCTTCTCATCCTTGTCCTTATTTTTTAGAGGACATTGTGTAGCGTAGTGACCAAGTTCACCACACCGCAAGCACTTGATCTTCGAAACATCTTTCTTCTTCTTCCGCTGCTCCTGTTGCCCCTTAGATGCGAGGGTTGCATTCTCATCCTCCTCCTTTTTCTTCGTCCCACTGTTGTCATTGTTACTATCAAGTTTTCACTTGACTAAGTCTCTCCTCAACTCTTCCTGCTGAAGAGCGGTCCACGTCCCTTTCTAATCTGGCAATCTCTCTCTCCCCAGGATGCTCTGGACAAACACTTGCCATTCTTCTGAGGCTCAATTTATGGCCAACCTCACCATCTCGGTAGGTTGAGGTGTTGACCCCACAGCTGCCAACGAATCTTGGATCTCTTGAAGCTTTGTTAGGAACGAATCAATGTGTTCCCCCTTCTACATCTGTGTGGATCTCATTTTTTGCTCCAAGTACATCTTCCGCTGCTCGGAAGATTCTTCGTATAGTGTGGCCAATGCTTCCCACATCTATCGGGTTGTATCCTTGTCGGCAATGTGACACACTACGTGATCCTTCACCCCATCGAGGATCAATCGTTTGACCTTTGCCATCTCAACCTTATACTTCTTGAGCATATCTGAATCTACGGGTACAACTACCACACTGTCAACGTAGGTTTTGAGATCGTGCTCATCCAGAAGGCATGAGATCCTTGCCTTCCAGATCACATAGTTGGATGCACCCTCCAACCGATCTTGATCTCGCAATCCATTAGCTACCATCTCTGCCAATGAACTATCGAACTACCTCCTCTCTCCTCTGCGTATCACCAAGCTAGCCTATGCATTCATTGCTGGAGTTACTAGATCAGCTCCTCTCTGTTGTTGTTCAACACTTGAGAAATCGGAATTCTTGGTTGGAAGTCCTCTAAGGAAGAATTCCTTCAATAGTGTCTCTCTCTCTCTCTCACTGACGTTATTTTGTCAACAATTGCTGCAAAATATCTACGTCCCAGCTGAAGATCTGCTCTACAAGGGAAAATACGTTGCTCCCTTCTACCTTCGGAAAGCTTCGATCTGAAGATCAAATTTCTCTGTCAACTCACTCAAAGAAATCGATTTCTCCTCAAAACTTCAACCTTCTGGCCCAAGGACTGTGCTCCCTGTTGGGGTTTCGAACTGTTGCCTCTACAGTAATTTCAAACTCCTCTTCCTTTCTGCTTCTAAGCTCTTCTACTCACGATTTGTGCTCTGATGCCATTGTGAAAAATCGGTTACCTAATTCCTATTGTAGCAACTGATGTTAATTCTTCTAATTGTTAATTCGATTAACCAATTTACTTGCTGTGTGCTATGGCAAATATCGAATTAAATACACTGCAACCTACACAAATAAAAACTGCGGAAACTAAATACAGCACAAGAGAGAAATAAACATCACACACATCTACACAGTGATTTTGGGACAAATGTCCCCCAAAAAAACCAATGCGGGAAAATCGATGCACCAGTGGAGGGTTTGTATTATTAAGCAGTAGTTTTTTCTGAATACAATCTTTCGATGCCTTGTTGGCTATCCAATACAGAGAATATGACTGACAAAGAGATGAGTGAGATATACCTCACACTATCACTTGAGATCCTGACTCATCCAGCCACGAAATGGATAACCCCTAGTTGTCTTTACGTAGGCCCTGCGTCGCAGCTTCTAGTGATTGCATCACTCCTACTAATCGATTTGCTTTTGGACTTCGATTTCTACCCTCCCAATCTCACACCCCGGCTCTCGGCTCCAAAACTTGACCTCTCCAGCAAAATACGAATCTCCTCACAAGCTCTGCGTTGTTACTGCATCAGCCTACGCTACCCAGCGTAACCTCTGTGCTACCTCTTCTGAATCTCCCTCTGCCTCCTCTGCAATGTATTCCTAGATCAAGAAATTCTCCAACTAGAACTATCCTTGCCCCTCACTGCAAAAAATCACTTTGAATCTCTCTCTAGCCACTGTTGCGTTGCTCTCTTCAAAAATTCGATCTCTGATCTCTCACTCAATGTGTTTTCCAAATGCCCGTCAAGCCTCCTCTTGTAATCCTTCTGTTGAGAACCAACGGCCCTGATTAGATTTTAATCAATGTCTCAGATCATTTTGGCTTGATCCTTGTATTCATCTAGAAGTTACACCCCCAGTTAGATTAATACCCATTAAAAATAATTAATTATCTTACTAAAACTAATTCCAAGTGGAATTTCTCAAAACGATTTTTGGGTATTGTGGAATACATGTGTCCAAGCCTCCCTGCAAATTTTGAGCCTTAGAGCACATCCGATGCTACCAGATATCTGAATATCTGGTGTTATGGCAAATATTTGATGCTACAGCAAATATTTGAATTAAATACACTGCAACCTACCAAGTTCTACTCTTACTTTCCAAGTCTCTCTCTCACAATCTTCTTCAAGTCTCTCCAACTCTTTCTCAAGTTCAAATTCTTCTTTCACAATGCACAAGTAAGTAGTAGTCAAGTGAGAAGACATGAGACACATATATTGGAGGAGAAACGAATTCTTGTGATAAAGGAGGAGTAAATATGCATGCCTTGAAGAAGAGTAACATATGCCATTTAGGGGAGTGTAACTCATGCCATTAAGGAGAGAACAGCATGCCTTAGTAATTTATGCAATTAAGGAGAGGTACGCGTGCCTTAAATAAGGAGAGTGTAACATATGCATTAAAGAGAGCGTCAGAGAATCTTTTATGGCATGCCTTTAATGAGTGTAAGAGGAACATGCCATGTCTTTAATGAGTGCGTAAGAGAGAGTGTAATGTATCATTAAGAGGGAGAGAGAGTTATGTAGTGCCATGTGATTCATCAAGGAGAGAGGTGCAAAGTAATTGAGGTGATGAAGGTAAAGCGACTTGTAATTCCTTTCAATAATAATATCATGGTATCATAAAGGATAATAATAATAATAATATTGATGATTAGGTCGAGATTGAACTATTAGGATTGATTAATGATATATTAAATGATTTTCCTTCAACTATACTTGATTACCAATTGATGCGTGGTGATTTACTATTTTTAGAAAGTCATACTTCTATTTTTAGAAAGTCACTCTAGAATTGTCAAAAATGAAATTTTATTTAAGAAAATTCATCCCTAAGCTGCCAATTTTCAACAAACCCTCATTGATATGTTGCACCAACCACCAATCAATGTAAAAACTAAAATATTGTTACATGTATGAGACTACACATTTATATGGTAGACTATGACAATATTTCATATTGCTTAGGGAAGCTTTGCAGTGTTAAAAGCAGAGAATACTACAATACATATGTTATTGATAAGGCTTAGATAGCTGACATAGCCTATTCTTTAGAAGGACATAACAAGTTATAGGACATTTTATGTTCTTTCTATCAAAATGTTTTATACAAGATTTTTGTTAATCAACACAAAAAGCCTATGTACAAAACCAGAAGATGCTAAAAACAAACAATAGATTAGTCTAAACAAGACATAAAGTAAAACTTCAAAAAAATGCTCAACGATTGCAAATGACTATAGAATTACTACTTTATTCTTTACCTCTTTATTAGTAACAAGTTTATCTATTATAGACAATTTTACCATGGATGGTTCCATTCTACTATGGTTCACAAACCACAAATAACTTAAGAAAGCATACCGGTAGCATCAGTTCTGTAGGACCTTGCAAAACATATAGACGCGAGGAACTGTTTCAAACCAACATAACCATTATAACATTAAAAATGTGTTACACTTCACTTGAGAAATTGTTAATCAACTTTAAAATCAAAATCCTTGTAATGGGAAAATCAAAATATTCATAATTTATTTATGTTAAAGATCCAATAAAATGTACAATCTACATGTTTTTATGACTAATTTCACCAACTAATAAATTGTAAATCAAATGCATGACTTTATACACTGTATTTAGAGTGCCTAATGCACCATGTCATTGTTCATTAAACACTATGACCATACAACTACCTTGATATGTGACTAATAGCCATAAAACATATTCATGCAATTCTTTCAAGAAAATGTTATTAAACACAATTTTTCCTTAGGTATGTTTATTCTTCAATTCACAAAAACCTTTTCATCTAACGACTCATCATTATCAAAAGGCTAATCCCTATTGTAAGAGGAAGAGAAGTTACACATGAAAATGTCGTAAAATATAAAAGCACCTTCATTATATCAACCTCTATAGCACAAAACCACTTCTAAAGACATAAAAAGCAGAAGGATGATGGGTAATATAATAAGTACAAGGAGAACAAGGCAACATCCTAAATAGAGGCGAATAGTAAGAATGCTTCAACCACAATTTAAGTAATCTGTCAAAAGATGTATATACAAACATACCTCTCTCTCTCTCTCTGCATGTATGTGAGTGTGTGAATGCATGCACATGCACCTAAGGATTAATGTACTTGGTATTCAAATGAGGTATAGAATGGAGGACAATAAAACTCAATCAACAAGATACAGTGGGCATCATGGAAAAGGAGGCATCTTATGTGATTCCAGAAACAAAGAATGCAAATTTTGGATACTTTGATACCGACCTCCAAAATGATACTAAATTCAAATTTGCCTTAGAAAGGTTGGGGAAAAGAACTGTGATTGTCTACCTTCCTAGATAAATGTCATTAGATAAAGACATTATAACTAGTATTATTGGAATAGGGGTCCAAAAGATGGAAGGCAATTACTTCTTGGGCATTTGAGTATGAGTAGATTTGTGTGGATCTTAGTTTTGAAGAGGCAGGATGGGGTGTCTTGCTTAATGAAACTTTGATGATTACAGAAACTATACCTTATGCACAATCCTGGAGAGATGATTTCTCACTTAAATGCACTTCTTAGCACAAGTAGTGCCTTTGGATTGAATTTGAAAACCTAATGAAAAAAATAGGGTACATGTATAGAAATAAATAATGAAGTTGTTCGGAAGACTACTGGTGAGCAATAGGACACTTGAATATGTGATAAAGTTGGTCTAGTGAATAACCTTCCCACTAAGACTCATCATTCAAATGCATTTACATTAGACACTTGAGTATGTGATAAAATTGGTCTAGTGAAAAACCCTCCCACTAACACCCATCATTCAACTTCATTTACCTCGTCAGATCCATGTCTAAAAGGTACCCATCTTAATTTACACAATGGCTTTTCAATGTATCTTCCTTAATCACCTCATGAAAGGTTGTCTTTTAGAGAGATGATAATGTAATAAAATGTAATTTTATCTTTGACATATTTATTATATCCATTATTATTATTTTATTTTTGATCAAAGCATTTTCTTCATGCTTATAGAGTCAAAAGAGTCAAAAAGAATTTATTATGAGTCCAAAAGAAATGTATTTGAGTCAAGTCTCATTTGGATATTTTGTAAGAAAAGAAAAAGAATTTTTATTTTGAGTCAAAGAGACAAACAAAGACCAAGTTGGCCTATGTGGCACCTATTCAACCCTCGTGGACAGCGATATATAAGAGTCAGCTCGATTCATTCACTAACTCATCACATCTACCATTGATTTTTGTGCCTAGTCAAGAAGAAAGAGTCGAAGTCAAAGAGAGATAGAAGTCAAAGGAAAGATAAAATTCGGGTTTTCTGCCTTGTTTCTACTCACATGTGAGAAGATTTCGTGACAACTTTGTGATAATTATAGGGCCGAAATTCGGCCTCCACTACAGGTTCAAAATTTTCTGTGATTTGACCAAATTTTAGAGGGTCTGACAAGCATTGACTTGAGTTGACTTTGACTTGATTAGAGGAGACTTGAAGGAGGGTTGACTTGGGATCTTTGTGGAAGTTTTGGTCTTGGTCTTGGGTCTTGGATATCTCATTTTGATATGACTCTATAAGGAAGCATAGTTGGGTTTCCCCCTTGTGAAGGAAGCATAGTTGGGTTTCCCCCTTGTGGGGTTTTACCCTGGCCTCGAGCTTAATTTATGGTGTTCTTTGTCTCTTTGAGATCATTATGCTTTGAACATTTGTATAGTTGCTTGATGAAGAAAACATAAAAGTAATAAGAAGCCAACTAATATTCACAAGTAATTATCAAGTTAAGAGAAATCAACCATCATCTTCATTACACTTTGTTTCTCAACAGGTCAAAGTGGGAGAAGTGAGAATGAGGCAAATTGTAGACACCAATCCGAAGGAAAGGTTGCAAGACAGGAGGAAGAGTTGTTTCTAGTGATGTGAAAAAAGGCAAACGATCTTCATTAGAACAATAATAGGGGCACAATCCAAACAAATGACCAAACCAAAATTATAACAAAAAATGTTACTAATGTCACATCTTCCTTTGAAGACAATCCTCTGGCAAATATAGTGAAAACAATTAATAACTTTGCAATCCTTAAGTGAGGACTTTATATATAGTCAACATGAAATTCACGCTAATGTCTTGAAAAGGTCAAGACATCTTTAGACGTGGAACACAAGAACTTATGTGGAAAGCACTCAAGGCAATCAAATAAAAGTCACTAGATCTGAATTTAGATCATTAATGCAAAGATGTCAGCAAGGTGAATTTAGGCGTACAACTAATGAGGCAAGAGAAGGGGTGGTATGTGGGCTTGGATGGTATCTTAGATTACATATGGTGAACAAGAACCACTTGCTTGATGCTAGTAACAATTTTGGTTGCCAAAACAACAAGGTTTCTATTTCATGTAAAAATCAGATAATGTTATTGGACAAATTCAATTGTAGTAGTTGAATACCCATTCTTTACCAACCACTAGGTACATTTTTGAAGGAAAATCCATCCTAGTCCAGCAAGATGATGATAGAGATTAAAACAAAACAAAAAAACATTACAACCCCTTAACAGACAAAGTTGGTCACATTATAAGATTGTTCTATAGTTATCAAGAGTTAACTTGAAATAGACACATTTGAAAGGCGGAAGGTGTACACTTACTCAAATCGCAAAAAGGGATTATATAGTATTTAGCCCAAGTTCATTTTTTTTACGGAACAATGCAATTTCCTCCTTCCACAAGCAACACAAAGGGTTTGTCATAGTGGAAGACTCAGTAATATGTGCATACCAATTGCCTATAGACTAGACACAATGGCTACTAGAGGGAGTTTGGAGGCTCCAATAAATCTTCCTTACAAGTTGAATTATCCACATTCAGAATCAGAATATCATCTACCTGTTATGTCGAGAATCGTGAAGCATGTTTCTTGCCCATAGGGGTGGCATAGGTTGATATTTATGGAGGTGAGTTGTTGTATTGAGGACGACAAAATTTGTCCATGATTTCAGGGGAAAGATACCTTGGAGTTGAAAATCAAAGAGTGTCATGTTAAGATAAACCATGCCAAGCTTAAGATGAACTAGAAAATGATCTTTTTTATCCAAAATTATAGCATCTCCCTTAACGTTTTGAAGAGCCAAAGGATCTATAAATAGGGCTAAGATGAATTGGGATAAAGATGGAAAGAATGTCACAAAGATGTACTTCTATTACTTAAAGTGAAAATAGGCCTTCGAAGGGATTTTACTAATTAAAGAAAAACTATGAAACATGGACAAAACTGAAGTCAAGATAAAAGACATTTTCCAAGATAACATCCAAAGGATGTGTACCTATGGAGGATTTGATGCTAATATAAAGGAAGCGAAGGAAGTTATTAGGTAAGTTGTTCCTTCTAAAGTACCAAAGTTTGAGTACTTGTGTCTATCATAAGCCTTAAAACCCAATACGTTATATAAGGCTTTTTAACGCATCGAAGATAGTAAACTCTAGGTACAAACGGCTCCCTTTGACTTCTATACAAATTCAAGAATTGATATTGTTAATGATCTACTAATTATGTGGCAAGAAGGTTTTGGAGATGGATCATATAGGGAGAGCATGTGAATGTAGGCCTAATTTATCATAAATCCATGGGGAGAAAAGGAGACATAATGAGAGGATGGATACCAATTACCTTGTTTAATGCCTTTTGTTACACCTCATATTGTAAGAGGCTCCACATTGATGAAGATTTGTTGTTGGTACCTAGGAGCTTTGGACTAGCTTGGGGGGATTCATCTTCATGGAGTCCCTTATCCTCATTGGCATTGGATAATTAAAGGGAGGTCTTTAGTTGGGGGTGTCTCACTCTCCTTGGTCAGAAGATTGTGCTTAATGATTCGGGGTCCTCCTCCATGTGCTTGCCTTGTTGATCACTCCTTAGTTACATATTCACTAGTATCTTGGAGCACGCTATCTCATAATGGTATGATTTTTGGTGCACGTGTTTCTCTTGGATGATCTACATCTTGTTCTTGGATGATGGACCTAGTGCCCCAAGGGGTTAGAAGATGATATTAGAAAATTAATATGTCATGACTCATAGCAAATTCCTAGTGACTTTTGCATTATGTTGGTGTGATGATGTTGGCTTCTCACTAGGAGGGGTGTTCTACATGATCCTCCTATGTTGATGTATGGTGGGGACATACTTGATTGGATGTATTAACATTTCTATGTCCCCTTCTCTTACGATGTTGATGTGGTTAGATGGATGTGTTGTGGTTGTGCGCTTCTCCATGGTGGGATTTCCCTAGGTGATAGGACTTAATATAGTATATTTAACTTACATCACCTAGGTGGAATGTATTTGATGATGTTATTACCCTCATTGATATAATTTTCCTTAAGTTTGAGTTAGAGTGGGGAATAGTACTACATACATTTTTAATGATCAATACTTTTTCTAACATTTGATGAGGTTTATCATGTCATAACCCTTTTGGTGGTGCAACCTAGGTTCAACCTTAGATGGAGCGTCAATTTTATCATTGTGTTGTTATCATGGTGGGTTTTACTAGGAGATATATCACTTTCCCATGGTATAACACTTGTTGGAGCACACTTGCTAGAGAACACACCAGCGCCCTCCCCCTCCCCCAAATTGGCTCACATGTTCATGTTGATTTAATCAGTTGATGACTATTGGGAGATTGGACTATGGTTTTATTCCAGCATTAACCCTTTTGCACATAGATTCAAGATGATTTAACTATTCAGTGGTTAAATTAATCCATTTGATTACCTTGGAGGTTAATGGCTTGAGCACACTACTCACTTGGTAGCCATTCACACATGGATGACTTATTTGGTGGTATTATAAGCCTTATTATGAAGTGCTCATTTATTGCGCATAATTTCCAAGGCATTCATGATTTATTGATGGAGAGAATGAGACATTCTCCTAGGGTGCACTCTTTAAACTTTCAAGTGCACAGGTTTAATGGGATTTGTTAATGGTATCGGGAAAAAACACATGGTTTTGGCATAGATAGTCATGAGTTCCAACCACCTTAGCACTTCTTCCTAGGGTGCACTTCAAATGGAGATATTATATTATTTGTTGGATGGTTGAGTTAGTTACATGGAAAATCTTTCTAGGGCACACCTGTCCTAGGTGCTCTCCCATCTTTATTGCATGAATATTTCAACTACACTTGTCATCATTTGACCTTCATTGGAGAGCACCTTCACCTCTTTGACTTGACACATTTTATTTGAGGTGGTCATGGAGGGAATTTATTGAGAGGTGTTTGGCATAGCTAGAGGGCCCCATGTGTCACAGTGCTTGTATTTACTTGGTTGCATTACTATTATCAGAGCATATCTTTGGAGGGCACACTTGTGGAGACACTTCTCACTATTTATGGAGTTGTATAATTATTATTTCATCGTGTTTAGGCATGGTCAAAACCCTAATTTGCCCTTGTCTCCTTAGATTTGTATTGTGAAGATGGTCCATTTTCTATTTTGACATTTGATCACTTCTATTGTTGTGAAGCACTCCATCAAATTGGCACCAGACATGTTCATCCATGGAGTTGGTTGCCTTGGGATTCATACATGGATTAGTTACATGCATTTTATGAACCACTTGCTGCGATTGGAAGTTGGTTATAAAGCATTATTGGAGGTTGGCTATAGAGCATTCTCCTAGGAGGAATATTTTATTGTTTTATCTCTCATGCAGCTTGGAGGGCGCACTTTGTGACGCACTTCTAGGTAAACCCTTGAGTAGATC
Organism: Pinus taeda; assembly: GCA_000404065.3. Taxonomy (NCBI): domain Eukaryota; kingdom Viridiplantae; phylum Streptophyta; class Pinopsida; order Pinales; family Pinaceae; genus Pinus; species Pinus taeda. The sequence continues at coordinate 138,291 of APFE031507222.1, forward strand.
CTCCAAGATTAAGATTATTTTATTATATTTTGCATATATCAATTCTTAGAGAGAATTCTCTACGGTAACCATACCTATTTTTAGTTGTGCGCCCTTTATTGGAGACTCTTGATGTAATCTCTTTCCTATGTGTCCACATAATTGTGACAAGGTAAACCATGGATTGAGGAGGGATCTAACTACTCAAATTTTATATTATTTCTTTGATTGGTTATGTTTTTGCTTCCGCTTATTTAATGTTAATAGCCTAGTCGTGCATTCATTCAGTAGATCGTTAGTCTACTAGGTCAATGAATTGTCAGGTGTTATGTTTGCAAGAGAATTAACAATAATGTTTTCATATGTTGATTGTTATTGTAAGAGACCTTCGAATTGTTAATGTGAAGGCCTTATAATGAACCATGATTCATTTGGATAATCTAATGTGAGGATTTAACCACTCCCATTATTGTTGTTGTTGTATCTAGGTTAGAGTTAATAAACCTAACCACTGCTAGAATGACATGGCATCACCTTCATACCAATGTTTTGAATAGAACGCATAGATTTCCAAGGACACTTTTTGCAATATATTTCATCAAGCTAGGATTGGTTTATGGCATGCATAGCAGCCCTTATTTCTCTACAACTTCATCCACTCGCCCTTTTTTATCTATGCTTCCTCAACTCCATTTTCCCAAGGTGTGATTAGGCACTTAGTCTTGGGGTTTTCTTTCATCTTTAACTCTAACACCATTAATTATTCCATATATACTACAACCATCCACTTTGCTTTGGCTTACTCTTCACAACATCACCTTATGCCTCCACTCTATAGCCTTAGCAATCTTACCATTTAGGGAAGCGCCCCTTAAGTTGGATAGGAACCGACGAAAAGCGAGAGGAAGTGCTATAGTGGTCATAGTGGGCACCCTTGCTAAGATGCACAAGACTAGCCCCTTCAATCTTGGGCATTTACATCATTTGGGGGTGCTAGATTTTGTTGCAACACCTTACCCAAGGGGTTAGTTAGAGCCTTAGCCAACAATACTAAGACTATTCCATGCACTTATATAGTATGACAAAACAAGATTACCAAAGGTCACTTCATATTAGACAACCTTAATAGAGACCAGAAAACATTAGATTGTGGTCAAAGGGCCCTTTTCCTAAGGATAGATTCTGAAAAAGACTTATGACAGAATTAAGTGGGATTTCTCTCTAAATGTGTTTGCTTAAGGTTTGGGAGCTTTTTATACAAGCCATGGGCATTCTCTTCTCCTTTTCTAATGGGAACTTATCACAAGTGATTACTATTGATTTTGGGTAGCATCAGATGTGCTCTAGTTCCGAAATTTTGTGGAGGGGCTAGAATACATAAGATCTCCAAGACCCATAATCGTTTGGAGAAATTCCACCCAGATTGTGAGTTACTAAAATAATTAATATTTTTAATGGGGTTCCTATGTCTAAACTTAGGAAAATAAAAATATTAATGGGTATCATAAAAATATGGGTGAGAAGCTTCTAAGAGACTAGGATCAAGTTTGTTTTCCTTAAAATTGGCAACTAGAGCCAAACTCCATGTGGGTCAGCTTATTTATGGCAGCTAATATTTTTATTGGATCCCTCTCATCGAGAGGTGTAGGATTGATCTAAAGATCATCCGATTCCGATAAATATTTATGAAGTTATGAATTTATTTATGTTATAGACAAATTGTTAAGTTAGCCAGCATCTTACGTAGGCTCAGAAGCCCAATAGACGTGTCTATTCATCATCTACATTTTTAGTATAAATAAGTGTGGACGTGAAGTCATTTAGACACACTTCTTCATGTGTAGTCTCCTCCTCTCCACATCTGGGTTTATGGTGAAGGAGAGAGACACCATGAGTGATACGTTGGTCATCAAAGTGATGCCCTATCTGTTGTACGTTGCCCTAGCCGCAGAGATCTGGCCGCAGTGAAGGAGGCCTCATGCGCAACCAAAAGAAAGGCCCTATTCGAGACTCTAACATGCTGTGCTAGAAACCCTTATACGCAAGCCCTAATATGTTGTCCAAAGAAGTATTAACATGTTGTTCATGGAAATATTAACACGCTGTTCAAGGAGATATTTACACGTTGTTCATGGAGATATTAACACGTTGTTTATGGAGATATTAACACGTTGTTCATGGAGATACTTACACGTTGTTCATGGAGATATTAACACGTTGTTCATGGAGATATTTACACGCTGTTCACGGAGATATTAACACGCTGCTCATGGAGATATTTACACGCAGATCATGGAAATAACTATACGCTATTCAAATTGATGCACAGGTCAATCCGCAGTAAAAGGAGCCATGTCTACACAGTCAAAGAAGATAAGAAGAACTTCGCATTCCTCTCTGAAATTCCGCATGAATGTTAGGTGCAGATGTACGCTATACAGGAGGGACAGACCTCGCATAAAGGGAGGAACAAATCTCAAGTTCTTATCTCTGAATCTTTCGTAAAGTACATATGCAGGGATCCGCAAGGAAGGAACAGATCTTACATCTTCTATCTGGAATTTTTGCATATGTAAAAGAAACGGATTCGTAATTGTATTAGGGCACCTTGGGTTCTAAAGGCATCGAGTGCACCTTGAATGATTATTAGGTGCAATCAACCTTTATCTCGTGTAGATGGAATTGAAAGTACCGTGGATTGATGGACAGCCATGGCATAAAAGATGTCTCTATTCTTTTCAAAGGAACAGCATTAGCATCCTACAATCTCAGTCTCGGTTTGATGGTGATCTTGATTGAAGCATCCCTGTAGCAACCCAAACACAATGAACAGCTGTGGTAGATATATTCTCTCGGCTCAACAAAGATTATGTTAGAAGTCCTGTCATAACTCTGAAATCGAAATAGGTTTCGATGATGGTCAAGAGATCCTTGGCAGACTAGTGAAAGGACACAGTCTCAACAGCATGATGTATGATGCATGGGAAGCATGATGAATGGGCAGCATGATGAATGCGCAACATGAGTTATGAGCATGGGCAGCTTGATGATGAATAAGACCATGGAGCAGCATGAGTTATGAGCATGGGCAGCTTGATGATGAATAAGACCATGGAAGATGCAGCATGAAGATGATGAACGAGAGGCAGCACTACGATAGGTGAAGCCATCACCTTGGAGAATCAATTAAAGCAGAATGTCTTCAACTGATCTCATCGTTATAGGAAATGATCTATGCTCAGATCTAGATAAGTCAAAGTGTTGACATCTGTTGTATATGTACCATCTCTCTCACTTTCTCTGCTGAACTTTGAAGAACATAAAAGAAGAATTGATTAAGGGTTTCCCCACATTGTGGGGTTTGTCCCTGGCTAGCGCCACATCTTGTGTCCTCTTGTCTTGACTTGTCTTCTGCAATTTATATTTATGTTCTATCTGCAATTTACTTTAACGTTGATGTGATTGCTAACTGTGAAAATTTAAATAAACTGCTCTAGCATAGAACATACCTAAAATTAACAGTTTAATCTTAACCGTTGATTAGGGACTTAATCTCGGTCATTGATTCATCATCAGGAAAAGTATAAGAGGAGGCTTGAGGGTCAGTTGGTGATACACCAAGTTGATCAATCAGTTCGATTTTTCCGAGGCGTGGTTTGCTTAGAAAATCAAACTACTGATCTGAGTTGTAGCGAGAGGGGCAAAAGTAGGGATTTGGATCGGAAAGGAGTTCTGAGCCAAAGAGTACGTGGCAGAGAGGCAGCGTAGAGGCCTATGCAGGTCGGGAGGGGCTCACGCAATGCTAACGGAGGCCAGGAGGGTCTCTCACAGTGGCAATGCAGAGTATTCATCAGAAGTCTGAGATTTTGATGGAGAATCGAGGTTCTAGGCCGGGAGGGTTGAACAGCAGTCTTCCTCCACCAAATCGATCCAACAGAAGGGGTGACAGAGTCTCGTAGAGGCAAGACACTGGCCCAAGCATTCATTGCTCAGGGATTTTGTAACAAACTAAATTTATATAAAATAAACACAAATAACGTAGAAGACAACAAATAAGATTAATGATTAATTAGTTAGCAATTAACAAAAAGGTATGTCCCTACGGACATAACCGTTACTGAAAGGGTACTTAACTGGCTATATATACAGGACCCTCATTCTCATTTATATCATCCTACATCAATTCTTAATACAATATACAATTTCTATCCTACAATGGATGTCTTTGTCTTCGAAGTATTTTAAATATTTTCACTGCATATATGACTTTTTGTCTTCGAAGTATTTTAAATATTTTCACTGCATATATGACTTTTGGTCATTACATTGGTATCGGAGCAGTTCGATCCTCTGACCACTCCACCACTGCACAGAGTCACGCTCCCTGATCCAGGCCCTTGGCCATCCAGGTTTCGTCAACATTATTGTCGTTGAGATTGAAGCGTTTCGCTACACTTTTAGGAGTTTCTCCGTCACTAATTCGTCAAAGGTTTTTGGCCATTAAACAAACCAAAAAAATAAAGAAAAAAAGAAGATAGTCAAAGAAAAAAAAGTATATATAAAGATTAAAAAAAATCATATAAAAATACTCTATTAAAAAAAAAAGATATATATAGTCTGGTGTAAAATTTGAAGTAGAACATTCATATATATAAAAAGGTTCTACATTATTGATAAAAAGTGCATGACAAAGGTAAGAGGGAATCTTTCCAAATATCTTTAAAACTATATGTAAGAGAAGGAAGAGTATATAATATTATCTTGATTCTTCATTAAGTGGTTTACAAGCCCGTGGTTTTAGCAACCCATGGTAATTGCCCATGGTATTTTCAAGGTAAAAGGAATACAAAAATTCTATATGTGAATGGTAAGTTTTACTTTTACGTGGAAAAAATTAACCGAGTCAAAGGAACATAAGTGGACATATATTTTATATTATACCCCAAAGAGATGAATAGTCACGTTTCACTAGGGTTGTAACTTTTCAAAAAGAAAAAGAAAAGATTATAAATAAAACATATATAAAGAGAAGCTTTATATTATAAAGGGGTATTTTAAAGAAAAGTTCAGGTCAAAAAAAAAGGAGAGAATATAAAGTTTAAAAAAATATATTAAAAATTAAGAAGGTTACGTGAAAGCATCACTCTTTATATAAGTATAAAGAGAAACATTCAAATATATATAAGTGAATATAAGAAAAGGGTAGTATTAAATTTTATTCCTTACTGGATTAAAGGGAAGATATATGTTCTTATAAAACATAAAAAGGTGAATTTGGAGAATATTCCAATTGATAGCTAAGTGTTCACAATCCATCAAATTAAAAGAAATTTCATATATTTAGATTACATAATACGACAAAACAAATGGGATCAATCATTGAGAAAAGAATGATGGAGCTCAATTCTAAAATGATGAAGGAATAAAGGTTTTCCTTCAGTTACAAATCACATAGTAATTACATTAAAAGAAAGTATCCGAGGAAGAGAAGTTAATGTCGCTATCAGCCCAAGCAACGATAAAACTTAAACAACAAACTTGGCAAATCAACTATTAATTCCAGATCTAAGCATTGGTGTAGAGAAAAATATTTTTGACCAAAAAAAGAATAAAATTAGTGATCTACAAGTGACAATAGGTCATTATGAGTACATATCTTGATTTCATGTTGTAAGGACGGATAAAAAGACAGACATCATACTCGGTCAACCCTGGTTTAAGGATTTGGGTACATTCACGTTAAACATAGAGAAACAAATTTTGGTGTTTCCTTATAAAGGGAAGATGGTCATGTTTCAAGACATAACAAGTAAATCAAAATCAATAAAATCTTCATTAGAAGATCTTAAGGATATCTCGTACTTGATGTTTCAAGATAACGAAAACACTATATCAAAGAAGCAAAAAGAGCTTGAAGAAGCCATCTGCAGCAAAGACAAAGAAATTCCGTGCCTCAAAGATCACCAAAAAAAACTACTCGAACAATTCAAGAAAGCTAAAGCATCAAAGAAGGAAGTCAATGAGTGTTTATTATAACAAGAAGAAGAAAAATTACGTTTAAACAACCTTAACCAAACATTAGTAGAACAAATCAAGTGTTTAAAAGACAAGAAGCGTGAAGGCCAAAATAAAGTTGCCTCAGAGAATGAGGAATGCTTACGTCTCAAATATCATAATCAAAATTTGCTCAAACAGATTAAAAAACTTAAGGATGAAAATAAATCATTAACGAATAGGTTCAAAGAACTTGTCACAAAGGAAGCATCAAATTCTCCAAATGTAGTAGTCCAAACTAAAGAAACAAACATCAATACTAATAATCTCGCAATTCAGGGAAATCCAAACCCTACTGAAGTAACAATGTACTCAGAGGTTGTCGTTCAAATAGAGGGCACCCCAAATAAGGATTCAGTAGTTAAGTCAACAACAATAATGCCTGATGGAAATCAGGAAACTGCAATAAAAACGTTTAAGGAAGTTCAAACAAGAAAAATTCCTTATCTACATACGAATCGCAAGTTTAGACACCTTAATAAATCTACAAATCTATATCATGCAGAACATAAACAAACTTATGTTCCGAAGAATACTGAAATAAGCTCAATCCAATCATACGATAACTATTCACCACACATATCCAAGGGTCAAAAGATTTCCCAGAAGATTAATCTAGGATTGTTTGATCCGTTTTCAGTACAACAATTATGTCTATCACTCAAAACATCATATCGTCTTGTATCAACAAAGATGAAAGTTCAGAAATGAGAAACTATTCTGAACAACAGAAGAGATCTGATCCGTCATCAGTAAGATTTGAAGACAAAGCTTATTGAAGGGGAAGGCAATGTAACAAACTAAATTCATATAAAAATAAACACAAATAATGTAAAAGACAACAAATAAGATTAATGATTAATTAGTTAGCAATTAATGAAAAGGTATGTCCCTAAGGACATAACCGTAAGAGAAAGGGTAATTGCCTGGCTATATATACAGGACCTTCATTCTCATTTGTATCATCCTACATCAATTCTTAATACAATATACAATTTACAATTCCTATCCTACAATGGATGTCTTTGTCTATGAAGTATTATAATATTTCCACTGCGTATACGACTTTTGGTCATTACACATTTCGCGGTGATTGTCGGGAGTCAAATCACTCATTAGATCAACCATGACTTGGGGAATGAGGTAAACCCTCATATGTATTTCTTACTATCAAGATTTCTCTGAAAGGTTAGCCTATGTGAGAGGCAACATTTTGTACTTAGATTCTGCTTTCTTAATAATACAAACTCTCTATCTGTTGCACCGGTTTTCCCAAGTTGGGTTTTTCCGGGGACGTGTTGTCCAAAAATAATGGTGTCCCTTGTGTTTTTGTCTCATATATTGTTTCAGTTTATGATTTGTATGTCAATGTAGTCTGCAATAGTGTTTTTCATCATTGTTTATAAATTAAATAATAAAAAGTAGGAGATGTTAAACCAGTGACTGCAATAGGATTTATGTTTGTAAAGATTCAGAAATTTTCACATGGTATCAAACGATTGCAGATCATAGGATACTAAAGCCATCGGCGGGGAGATCCAACAAATCTGTTGCAAAGAAGCATTTGTCTCGAGTGACAGCGTTGTTTTAGAGCCAGAGGAGTAGTTGAAGGAGTGACACAGTGCCAGACGAGTGACGCAGAAGCTCATGCAGTCTCTACGTTAGCTTTTTGAGGCAAGAGGAGACGCAGTAGTTGAGAAGTGCTAACGCAGTGACTGCATCAGCTCTCTGGGCCAACACAAAGCATGAGGGGCTCAGATCAATCAGTTGTCGAGGCAGTAGGAGCAGTGCAGATTCAATCTGTGGTGGTGGTGGGACGTTGTTGTTGTTGTTGCAGAACAGTGTCTGTGGAGACGAAACCGAGGTAGAGAGAGTCACTGCCTTAACGGATTTCTTGACAAAGAAATCTAGGTCTGGGTTGTTGAGCAGCAGCAATGGAGGATTGGATAAGGGGTGATTCGACATTATTAGGCGGGAGGATTTCCGTGAAGGAAATCAAGACTTAGAGGGAGTCTAGAAGGAACTTGTTCCTTAGAGGATTTCTGGCCCCAAAGAAATCCAGATCCAAGTCTTGCTAGGGCAGCAACAAGAGAGGGAGAAGAGAACCTGTTCTATACTTGGTTGAGCAGAGATGGCAATCAATGGACTAAGGGATCAAGACATATTGGATGCAGCATCCAATTTTGTCATCGGGAAGGCCAGAATCCTGGCAGTCTTGGAAAAGAATCGCATCAAGGATTATGCCTTGAAGACAGTTGTTGTTTCGGTCGATGCTGATCCACTCAAGAAATACAAGGAGGCTCAAGAAAAGGCGAAGTGCATTATTTTGGACGGGGTCAAGGATCATACGGTCCCACATATTGTTGAAAAGAACACAACGAGGGAGATAAGCCTTGACCACCTTGTATGAGGGAACTTTCGTTCAATAGAAGATGTTGCTTGACAACCAGCTGAGACAATATCAGATGCAGCTGAAGGAGTGACGCAATGCCAGAGGAGTGACGCAGAAGCTCACGCAGTGCCTGCGTCAGCGTTCTAAGCCAGGAGGACGAGACGCAGTAGATCAAAAGAGAGAAGTGACGCAGAAGCTCACACGGTGCCTGCGTTAGCTCTCTGAGCCAGGAGGAGGAGATGCAGTGGTTGAGAATAGCTCACGCAGTGACTGCGTCAGCTCTCTCGGCCAACGGAGAGCCTGAGGGGCTCAAATCAGTCAGTTTTCAAGGCAGTAGGAGCAGTTCAGATTCGATCTGTGGTGCTGGTGGGACATTGTTGCTGTTGCTGCATAACAGTGTCTGTGGAGACGAAACTGAGGTAGAGGGAGTCACTGCCTTAACGAATTTCTTGACCAAGAAATCTAGGTCCCGATCGCTGAGCAGCAGCAAAGGAGGATTGGAGAAGGGGTGATTTGACATTATTTGGCAAGAGGTTTTCCGTGAAGGAAATCAGGACTCAGAGGGAGTCTAGAAGGAACTTGTTCCTTAGAGGATTTCTGGCGCCAAAGAAATCCAGATTCGAGTCTTGCTAGGGCAGCAGCAAGAGAGGGAGAAGAGAACCTGTTCTATACTTGGTTGAGCAGAGATGGCAGTCAGTGGACTGAGGGATCAGGACAGATTGGATGGAGCATCCAATTTTGTCATCTGGAAAACCAGGATCTTAGCAACCTTGGACAAGAATCACATCAAAGATTATGCCTTGAAGACAGTTGTTGTTCCGATCAATGCTGATCCTCTAAAGAAATACGAGGAGGCTCAAGTGAGGCGAAGCGCATGATTTTGGACGAGGTCAAGGATCATGTGGTCCCACATATTGCTGGAAAGCGCAAAGCGAGAGAGATGCGGGAGGCCTGACCACCTTGTCGGAGGGAACTTCCATTCAACAGAAGATGTTGCTTGAGAACCAGCTGAGAAAGTATCAGATGCAGAAGGGAGAAGAAATCGATCCCTTCCTTGTCAAGTGCAAGGGATTCAAGACCAGCTGACTTCCGTGGGGTCTACACCAGATCCTGAGTTCATGGTCAGGATTGCCCTTAATGCAGTAACTGAAGGCTGAGAGACCTTTGTCCAGAGCATTTTGGGCAGGGCTTCTCTCCCCATTTAGGAGGAGATGTGGGTAGCTCTTCGACAGGAAGAGATCAGGGGGTTAACCAAGGCGAGAAGTAGCGACAAAGGAGTCAGAACCAAGAAGGAGGAAGAGGAGGATGCAGCTCTCGCATCAGCGGGACAGCAAGGGTAGCAGAAGAGGAAAAAGAAAGACATAACCAAAGTCAGATTCTTTAGATGTGGGGAACTGGGACATTTCGCCACTCGGTACCCTCAGATGAAGGGCAGGGAAGAGAGGTCTGACTGAAAGGTTGCTCTAGCGAAAGCTGACAAGGAGGACGATGATGAGGACTACGCCATGAGTGCTCATGCATCTCTAGAGAAGAGGTGGGGCAACATTGAGCTGTAGTCGGGAGGACTACACGGAAGGGCAAGATCCTTGAGGTGCCCAAACTCTTGGATCACATATGGCTAAGGGAGCCCTTAATGACAGTAGCAAAATGACGAGAGTTAGTTGGTGCGAGGGATGATGGAGCGACCGTGGCAGAGCTAGAGTGCCAAAGTCTGAAGCAACGTAGTAGAGTGTTGAGCAGTGCATGAGGCATAGAGCAAATACAACAGCAACGCAATAGCATCAGAGGGTCAGCACAGATTAGCAGCAGGGGTAGCTTCAGCATGACAGGGTATCTAGACTAACTAGCATGTCATCTTTCGAGTGACTTTTTCAGTTGCTTGCTTCTCAACAACTGAGTTGCAGTGCAGCAATTAGCAGTCGCAGTGCAGCTATTAGTAGTGGCAGTACTATGGGCAGCATGATGCAACATATTGAGAGGTGGCTATAGTACAGATGCAGCAGTGGCAGTGGCAGTATCATGAGCAGCAGTAGAGGTTACAGCAGTGCAGTGGATGAAGGGCAGCAGGTAAAGCAACAACAGCACAGAGGGCTGATGCCATGGATCATTGTGATACTCCTGTTGAGAAGTATTGCTAGAGCACATTCCTCGCTAAGAGGGAGCGCTGATTTTGGGTCATCGGATATGCTCTAGCTCCGAAATTTTGTGGAGGGGCTAGAATACATAAGATCTCCAAGACCCATAAATCTTTTGGAGAAATTCCACCTGGATTGTGAGTTATTAAAATAATTAATATTTTTAATGGGGTTACTAAGTCTAAACTTAGGAACATAAAAATATTAATGGGTATTAATAAAAATATGGGTGAGAAGCTTCTAAGAGATGAGAATCAAGTCTATTTTAATCTTATTCATTGATTAGGGAATTAATCTTGGTCGTTGATTCATCAACAAGAAAAGTATAAGAGGAGGCTTGAGGGTCAGTTGGAGATACACTAAGTTGATCAGTCAGTTCGATTTTTCTGGGGCGTGGTTTGCTGAGAAAATCGAACAAGTGATCTGAGTTGCAATGAGGGGCAAAAGAAGAGATTTGGATTGGAAAGGTGTTATGAGCCAAAGAGTACGCGGCAGAGAGGCAGCAGTAGCAGCGTAGAGAGGCAGCAGTAGCATCAGAGAGGCAGCGTAGAGGCCTACGCAGCCTAGGAGAGGCTGACGCAAGCCAGGAGGGTCTCTTGCAGTGGCAATGCAGAGTATTCATCAGAAGTCTGAGATTTTGCCAGAGAAGTGAGGTTCTGAGCCAGGAGGATTGAACAACAGTCTTCCTCCAGCAAATTGATCCAACAGAAGGGGTGACATAGTCTCCTAGAGCCAAGACATTGGCCAAAGCAATGATTGCTCAGGGATTTCGCAGTGTTTATCGGGAGTCAGATCACTCATTGGATCAGTCGTGACTTGGGGAATGAGGTAAACCCTCGTATGTATTTCTTGCTGCCGAGATTTCTCTAAAAGGTTAGTCAGTGTGAGAGGCAACCTGTTGTACTCATATTTTGGTTGCTTAATAATACAAACCCTCTATCTACTACAACGGTTTTCCCAAGATGGGTTTTTCCGGGGACGTGTTGTCCAAAAATAACGGTGTCCCTTGTGTGTTTGTCTCATATATTGTTTCAGTTTATGATCTATATGTCAGTGTAGTCTGCAGTAGTTTTTTTCATCACTATTTATAAATTAAATAACTTGTTGAATGAAATAACAAGTAGGAGATGTTAAACCAGTGGCTGCAGTAGGATTTCTGTTTGTAAAGATTCAGAAATTTTCACAATTCCACTCCAAAGTTTTATTGAACAAGGTTGTTCTTTGCCCCCTATTTGTTTATTAATGATCCCAATGGTTGAGGATATCTTTTAAAGGCTACTCAAGTACAAGGGAAAAAATTGGCATTTCCCTCCTTGATGGGAAAATTACTTAATTCTCATTTTGTAGATAACTCTATTTTTGTTCTAAAGCTCACTAGAAGAAATAATGCAATGCTTAAACATCTTGACTAGAACAAAGGATGCAAAAGGTAGTGTATAGAAGGACTCTTATTATTGGGAAAGTAACTTTCTAGATTGCACTATCAAAAGCAAAAAGTTATATAACCAAGAAGATAATAAAATACTTGGGCATCCATTTCGGAAGTGATGTATCTCTAGCAGACATGGAAGTGGTGTTGAACAAGATGGAGAACAAATTTCCAAGATAATTTATTCAAGAGACATTGCTAGAGCAGAGAATGGAAATAGAATCTATCATTCCTCTTCACTCTTTCCTTATGCCAGAAGATATAGAAAATTGAGCATATGAATGACTCATATATGAGCTGAATGGCCAATGTTGGCAACTAAATGTATCATAAAGGCTATGGATGGGAAGTCCAAAGGACCCACAATTGGTTTGTGCTCCCCATGGATAGAGATTGTTGTGATTGTGAACAGCGTAAAAGTGCTTTTTGGGACATCAAATATAGTTGTCATAGCATTCAAAAGTTTACATTTACGCATAATTAAGACAAGCTGGCAAGAATGGTTGTTAGTATCTAAATTGTTACATTGGAACTTTGATGGTCCAATAACTATATAAGATTTGGCAACAAGGTCAATAAGTATATTTCCTTTGGATGGGGAAAAATTGGATTTTTTCCTTATTTTGCAGTAAAGAGGCTAGCTAAGAAGGGTTTTCACAATTGAGGAGATCACGAAACAAAGAGATGAGAGGATAATTGAGTCGGCAAGTTATTAGTGTTATACAAATATTGCCAACTCTTCACAAACAAGATATTCTAGAACTCGACAAACATTGTTCTAGAATCTAGTCTATGCAAGTGAGCTCAAATGCCTTGGAACCAATTTGCAAGGATTGTAAGTAATACTACAATCAACCTTGTATATATTACAAGACTAACGATTTATTTTAGAAGATTCAACCTATTACCCTCATTTTGCATGAGACGCACTACTGAAGTTTTTCACTACACTTCTGATTTTCATTAAAAATGTAGGCTTATAAGTTGATCTTTGGATTCCCTAGGGGTTGTGGTTGCATCTGATGAGACTATTGGTGATTGTCATCATGGATAGCTTGATGATGTTGATGCTTCGATTGTCTTGGTGATGTAGGAATTTACAAGGTAAGTTCCTCAAATAGAACACCAAAGGACACCGCTCACAGACATATCATAGATCAACACACCAGTATTCTTGACATGGTTAAAACCCTCAAAGAGGGAAATAGTCCACAGCCTGAGCCAACGCGACCACTTCAGGCAATTTATTAATAAAGGAAAGAAATTTACATAAGCTTCTCTCATGAACGGCCACCTTATAAATGACCCACCTTGCTCTTTAAATAGAGATCATGGACCAATCGGGTGTTAAGCCACAAATCAAGTGTCTATAATACCAAGGAGAGAATGAATCGTTGGATCACTTCATGTCTAGAACATATCGTGACCATTGGATTGTAAGTTACAAAATTACATAGTAAAGAAACACACTTTACCTAACTCTATACTAGACCAAGTTATGCTTAACTATATCCTATGTGTCGGAATATCCTAACATCCCCCTTAAGAACAACTTGGGATAGGATTGAAGGATGTACAAATATGACACAATAGGAGAAGGAAGGAGGCATTAGAGCTTATCCCCCCTTAGTGACAACTTCCTGGACTCTAACCATAAATCAAAGTTTAGCAAACTTCGCCATTGTGAGAGCCTTTATAAAGATGTCTGCAACTTGATCATTGGTTGAACAATATTGCACTTCAAGAACATGGTCATGAATGAGATTTTTGATGAAGTGCATGTGTAGTTCAATGTGTTTGTTGCACTAATGTTGGCCTGGATCTTTGCATAGTTGAAAGGCACTTTGATTATCACACCAAAGTGTAGTCGGATGTTGCTGTTGAAAGACAAACTCTGACAGGGTCTGACGAAGCCACAGGGCTTCCTTACTAGCTTCTACGATGCCACGATACTCTACTTTTGCTGAAGAAAGAGAAATGGCACTTTGTTTCTTACAAGCCCATGTAATAGGTCCAGAACCAAGAGTGAAGACAACCTACAGTAGACTTCCGATCATCAGGGTCACCATCCCAATCGGAATTAGAGAAACCAACCAATATAGGAGATGCTGCTGCACTGTAATGAATCCCAAATTGAACTGTACCTCGAACATAACAAAGCATTCTTTTCGTTGCTTTCCAATTACTTTCATGTGGGTTTTGCATAAACCGAGCAATAAGGCCAACAGCAAAGGAAAGGTCAAGACGGGTATGGGTCAAATACAAAAGTTTTCCTACAAGCTAACGGTATAAGGTAGCATCAACTTCAGAGGAAGTACAAGTGACTGAAAGTCTGGCTCAAAACTGAAAGGGAGAAGGGGTTAGCTTACAGTCTTCCATGTGAAAGTGGCGTAGAAGATCACAGGCATACTTGGACTAGGAAAGTGAAATACCTTCCTTGGATTGCAAGACTTGAAGACCAAGAAAATAATGCAAGTGTCCTAAGTATGTCATTTCAAAATGCTTTTTAAGGTTGGACTTCACAAGATTTATAAGGTTGGGATCACTACCAGTAAGGATAAGATCATCAACATTATGCACAAAAATGATAAGAGACTTACCCACTTTCTTGGTGTAGATAGTATTGTCAGAATGACACCTAGAAAAGCCAGTATCTAAAAGAAAGCTATCCATTTTGGCATACCAAGCCCGAAGGGCTTGCTTGAGACCATAAAGGGATTTCTTAAGCCGACATACAAGGATGGAGTTTGTTTGTATAAATCCAAGAGGTTGTTCCATATAGATTTATTCATGCAAGTCCCCATGCAAGAAGGCAGATTTAACATCTATCTGATGGACTTCCCATTTGAAAGAGGCAGCAAGGAAAAGAACAAGATGGATATAATTCATTTTGGCAACAGGGGAGAAGGATTCAATATAGTTAATGCCTTCAACTTGTGAAAAGCCCTTAGCAGCAAAACAAGCTTCATGTTTATCAACTTTTCCATCTAGTCCAAACTTGGTTCTGTACATAGATTTTGAAGAAAGCGATAGTTTAAGTGACCAAATCACTCATGCCAAAGTTTGCTCACTTCATTATTATGAGCAACAATTACCGAGGGAAGAGTTGATGACCCAAAGTTGTTAAACTTAAAAAACCTTGTAGAATCATAAGCAATGCCAATAGCTAAAATCTATCTAGGATCTCTTAGGTCCTTAATTACAACATCATGAGGTGAAAATTCAACGATTTTACCTTCACCTGAATGAGTTATCTGATATACAGATACAAGCTACTGTCGTGATGTATTCTACTTCTGCTGTGGATAACGAGATTGAAGTCTGTTTTTTAGTTAACCATGAGACAAGGCAACCACCTAGATAAAACATTGCTCCACTAGCACTTTTACGATCATCAACACTTCCTGCCCAATCTGCATCTATATAAGCTTGGATAACTAGATCATTTCATTTGGGATACCATATACCATATTTCGCTCTACCCTTAAGGTATCGAAGAATTCCTTTTGACGCCAATAATATGAGATTCTTTTGGTGCTGCTTGGAAACGTGCAACTTGTCCAACTACCTACATCACATCCGGCAAGGAGACTGTCACATATAGGAGACTACCGATCATGGATCTATACAACCTTTGGTCTACATCCGTTGAGGAATCTACTTGTAACCTATTACCATGGGGGTAAGGATAGGTTTGCAATCTTCCATCTTGAATTTCTTGAGCATTTCCTTGATGTACTTGATTTGATATATGAATATTCCTTTATCCTGCTGAGATATCTCGATAATCGTTAGATTGTCTTGATCCACTTTCACATAGAGATTGCTTGTCAGCGCTTCCTTTCTTGAATCTGTAATACTTCAACTATTATTCTCCCCCTGGACATGTAATGAAATTGCCATCTTGTTCAAACTACTTGTCTGTCAATCGTAAACTTGTGTCATATACTGTTGCATAGACTCCTCATCTTCAAATTTCTAAGAGTCGATAAGTTGAATTATTCAAAATAGTGTGTCATTTAATAGACCGTCTTGACTCAAGTCATTAACCGAAGCAGTTGTTGATTCTTCACAATTTGTTACAAATCGTGAAAGCATAACTGTTGGGACCTTATTGCCTTCTTGCTTTTCTTGCTTATCTTGTACTTGTTCATCCTGTACCTATTTTCCTTTCCAAACCTTCTTATTCTCGTCGTCAAGCTTTTCATTCATGGTTGATTCCATCTTGTACCTATAGTTATGAGCTATGTGTCCATAGTTATGACATTTGTAACATTCAATGTTATTCATATAAGATTATGTTTGGCGTCTATCTTGTGATCTTGCAAATTTGCTTCTAGGGCTTTGCCGATAATAGTTGTACGTCTCTGGAACTTCACAATCCCTAGCCGTATGTCCAAAATTGTTACATTTGTAACATTCGACATCATCTCTCAAATGATCAAATTTGTTGATATTATGTTGAGTTCTGGAATATCCATTTCTGAAGGATCTCTTGGAATTATATTCATTCCAAACATACACACGACATTCTGCAGCTCTATGTCCAAACATTCCACATGAATAACAATGACCATAAAAGATAGGTTGGTATCTGGGAGGAAATCTTCTTCGAGCAATTGTCTTTTTTAAGGTTCTTCTTGATTTAGCTGAGAGATCTATCTACTTGGTAGATTTTGCATATCCATCTTCTTTAATTGTCATAGAATAACTCACCTTCTTTGCAAATTTTTCTTTGTAACCAAGCCCAGTCTTGTCGTTGTATGATCGTTGTTGCTAATGAGTTCGTCCAAAGTCTTTGAACTGTTGACGTAGTTGTGAAAAGTTTTTCCATTTTTTACTTCCTTTCATAGAGCAACTATTACAGCTTCCAATGCTTCTCTTTCCTTGTTGTTTTCCTTTAATTCTTTCCTGAGAGATTCTTCAATTTGCTTGTATTCTTTAACCTCGATTTTAAGGTTGAGGACCTGTTCTCTTTTTGTCTTCAATTCGTCTTCAAGAGCGTTGACATGCTTCTTCTCAGCTTTGAGCTCTTTGATAACCCTGATCACTTCACTTTGAAATTCAACCTCATTCATTTCTTCTTCTTCATCTCCGTCTTCATCAAGTGCCTCTTGCTTATTGTGCTTGGCCATAAACAATACTCTTCCGTTGAATTCTTCTTCATTATCACAGTCTTCTTTGGTGAAGAAACTTTTCTTAAACCATTTCTTCTTGCCTTGTTTGTTGAACTTCCTAGGACCTTTCATTCCATTCATAGCAGCCTCACTTTTGTGAGGACATTTGGCTGCAAAATGCCCAACCTCACCACAGTCAAAACATATTAATGGAAGTTTACCTTTGAATTTTCCCGTACATTTTCTCATTTTCCGCGTGAAGTAGGTGAATTCTTTATCTGAGAGTTGTTCTTCCTCTTCTTCCTTTTCTTCATCCTTACAACTGCAAATTTTTGCTTTCTGAGTCTGTTTGTCCTTACCATTCTTATTGGATGCAGCGAATGTTGTTTCTAAGTAAGATGTGTCATCCTCTTCTTCAATCCTCATTTCATATGCCATAAGAATTCCATGCAATTCATCTATTTTGAGATTGGTCAAATTCGATCTATCTTCCAAGACAAATACCTTAGGGTTAAATCTTGTTGGCAAGGTTCTGAGGATCTTTCGGGCAACAATTTTTGTTTCAACAAGTTCTCCCAAACCTTCCAATGTATTTGTTGTTTCATCAACACGCTGAAAGTATGTAGCAATATCTTCATCTTCCCTCATTTTGAGTTGCTCAAATTTTTCCCTGAAATTTGAAGCTTTGCTTCTTTCACCTTTGAGTCACCTGCATATATATTTTCAAGCTTGCCCCATACCTCTTTAGCAGTTTTGCAACTCAATACCTTAAGATAAACAGATTCGATAAGCCCACTGATAATAAGATCTTTAGCCTTTGCATTATACACCATATTTTTCTTACCTTGTTCATCCTGGGACGGTGTGAAGCCTTTGTCAACGATTTCCCATACTTCATATCCTTGCGCCAACAAATGAACTTGCATTCTTCCACTCCAAAGTGCATAGTTATTTCCACTGAACAAAGGAACTCTATTCTTAGTATACTCCATGATCTCCTTCCAGTTGTTAAACTACTATTGAAGGAACTTAGCTCTGATACCAATTGTTGGAAACACTGAGGGGGAGGAGGGCGGAGGGTGAATCAGTATTTCTTAGCAATTAACACTTTTAAATCTTTTCAGAGCATTAGTTAATCTTCAATTATTTTTAATGTTTATGTAGGAATAACAGTAAATAAAAGAACACAGTAAGCACAAGAATTTTAGGTGGAAAACCCCCTCCGGATCAAAAACCACCGAATGCTTTTCTAATAAGTTCTTTAATCTTCAGCCCCAACTGAAATGAAAGCAACGACTTCCTAGAATTCTAGAAAAGCATTCTTCTCTAGCTCCCACTGAAAGGACGCCCCAACGCCCTGGTTTCTTCAGTAATCAACTGAATGGATGCCCCAACACCCTAGCAAGCCACAACTCACCCTAGCACCACCCTACCACCCTGAAGTGTTCATGGCCCCAACCTGTAGTTGACTTCATACAGCTACCTAGCACCTCTCTATCACCCTATAATGACTGAAATAAGACAAGACTGTGGATTCCCAAACCAGGGACAACAATCCAAGATACAATAAGACATATAATGTTTTTCGTGTACTTGACCAAATACCCAATCACTCTATGACCTACAACCCAACCATGACATCATCCCAAACAGAGACTCCTATACCTCCTAATAATGCCTTTTTGACTCTAGGCAGATTGACTCTTTTACAATAATGACTCTTCCAATAATGACACTTTTACACAAATGACTCTTTTACAACTTTACAATGATAACTCTTGGCCTTGACACTTCTTCACAATATACAGATGGTTGTCATGTCTTCAAATGATGTCTCATTGCAATGCTTCCTTTGATTTGATACTTCTGCTCTTGAATTCTTGCTTGAAGTTGTACTTGAATCTTCTTCTACCTGCATGCAAAATTTGCCCCGCGAAACTAATCCCAAAACAAAACAAAATACCCTTCAATTTACCTCTGCTTGCAAAACACATGTAAGTGCATAATAATGAATAAATACAAATTAAAATTACAATGTGTACCTAAAGTGTGCTTATCACTTTTGTAGTTGACTTGTTGCAGCAGTAGACAAAGACTCCCACTCTTTATATAGGCCTGGACTCTATCCAAGACTATATCCAAAACTGACCTAAAGATATATACAATAAAAACTTATGACAGACCCTAGACTTGTGATGGACCAAGTTCTAAGTACAACAACAGAGACCATTCTATCAACTATGAAAAGACAAGTAACATTAACTTACAACAACATATAGATTTAGCAGACTTGGTGTAGCATCAAGAATATGTAGCATCAAATGTGTAGTATCAAGAATAGGACATCCAAAATGTGGTATCAAAACTAACTGTGACATATAGAGATATAACCAAGACCCTATATATGCTTACGTTGTCTTACAAAAACATATGTCAGAGATGATACTCATATTTCAAATGTAAACACTAATCATACATACCTCGTTGTAAGAGACTTACCCTTGACTGTTGATGTGTGATCCTTACTGCAGTGATCCTTGAATGCATGCTTTTTCTTGCCTTCTAGGAGCTCGATATTGAATTTGTTGTATCTATGTAATTTTGGATCTCCAGGGTTTGAAATTTCGTCCAGTGGTAGCCCTATGAGTCCTCGTTCCAACCACACTGGTCTAATCAAGATTGGATTTTTCAAAAAGCGTTATGCACAATCCCCCACGATGACCTGATTATAGATGGTTCAATAGAGAGAACTTGTACGAAGTGCCACGTGTCACTGTTGCGACCTTCGGCCTTGAAAACACTACTCAACAAACTACACTCTGTCCTCTTTCTGTGACTATTTACGAAATTTGAATCCAATGCTCAGAGAGAAAGTTATGACGATTTCCCAACGTCACCTGATTGACATGGAATTCGGGAGCCTGCAAAAACCCTAACTTCCTCAGATCATATTTTGAACAAAAGTGCTTTCTTCAATCTTTTCTCCTAATGCTTTAAGAGAGTTGACTACTTCAGCTACTCGAAGGAAGTATGATGCAATATCTTCTTCATCATCCATTTTCAGACTTTCGAACTACCTCCTATCAGTTTGAAGCTTTGCCTTCTTAACCTTGGAGTCCCCATTATATAAGCTAACCAGCTTATCCCATACTTCTTTGGTCGAGTCACAATTTAAGACTTTCGTAAACTCAGAATCAGTAATTCCACTGGTAAGGGAATTTAGAGCTTTGGCATTTGCAATGTATGCTTTCCTTTCATCTTGATCAGTAGGAAGAATGGGAGGGACATTGTACCCATTCAAAACAGCGTTCCAAACTTCTGGTCCAAGGGACATTAAGTAGTAGGAAATTCTCTTTTTCCAAAAACCAAAGTTAGTACCATTGAACAAGGGAAGCCTTCCTGTCATTTCTTCATTCTTCATTGTAACTAAGAATCCTTCTTCCAAATGTTAAGCTGATTCTGAAGAAGTTGGCTCTAAAACCAATTGTTGGAAATACTGAGAGGGGAGTGAATCAGTATTTATTTTCAATTGTTATTATTACCAGTTTAGATTCTTTACAATCTTAATCAAAGAAATGATTTTATTAAAATATAGAAAAATATTGAGTACAATATCTAATGAATTTTGCCAAGCACCAACTTGGACTTTGATGAGATTCCAACCTCTAGGGCTTCGACCCTATCTTACCTAGGCATGAACCTTGAATTTAGGAGCACCAACTCCAAGGACACCAATCCTTCCAATTCTGAGGCACTAACCCCAAGGGCTCTGACCTTATAGATTTACTCTGTCAAGAAATGTTTGATTATATTATATTGCTTTCAAGGACTTCTTTACCAAACCCTATCCTTGTAGTCTTTGCAACAGGTCATTGTCTGCGCTATGGCCTCACTTCGGGTCCGAGCCTTCCAAGATGAATCAGGTCAAAAGATTGTCCTCTCGCTCTGTCTTCAGCTTCCTTCTTCGCTCGACCTGCGGCTTCCTCTGTTTCTTCAAGTTCACGAGTTGTGAACTTTTCTTGTTCTTTGTTTTGATACCCGAGATCGATGCATAGAAGTGAAGCGTTTTAACTCGTTTTTATACGAGTTTCACCAATACCCAAAAGATCCGTTTATTGGAGGGAGGCCGACTTGTTGTATGAGGTCGCACATTACAAAATACATCAGAGACTTGTTTATTTCCGGAAATCATAAAGGAGAGGTTATACCCACATTATAATAGATGTCTGGCGGTCCCCACATTCCACGTCACAGCTTAAATCCCGCAATCGCAACTTGATGAAAATCACGCAATCGCAACTTCGAAAGTCTACACATAACATTGCCAATCCCCTACGTCCGACGGAGCAGATGCGATATTATATTAAACCCATTTTGATAAATCGTCGGGTCCACAACCTTATCACAATCGGAGGTTTTATGCATCATCCCTTTGAAACCTATGATACTATGGATGCGATACTATATTAAGTCATGTTGTAATGGTGCAGTCGGGTCCGCAATAATATCGCAATCGGAGGTTTTACCGTGACAACCCTTTAAGACTTGCAATATGAAACTGTCGATGCAACGAATGCAATATTTCTTTAGGACGTATCATAATGAAGCGATCAGGTCCGTAATACATATCACAATCAGGGGTTTTATCGTGACATCCCTTCAAGACTTGCAATATGCGACGAATGCGATATTTCTTTAGGGTATGTTATAATGGAACGACTGGGTTTTATACCACAATCGCAAATTTTGGGCAGTGATACATAATGAACTTTATGGTTTGCGATTATGCGACGGATGCCATATCATATTGAGTGACAAGTCATATTATAGTGGTGTCGTTGGGTCCGCAGTAATATCGCAATCGGGGTTTTACGCGGTGGCATATAATAGAACCCACCAATATGATATGTTAACTCCTCCAGTTTATGTTATGCGCTGTGAACTTTTTAAAAGGTTTCCACGGTTTATTCCTTCCTCCGATATTGCTCTTACTCTTGGCATATGCAATAGATCTGCTTTGTCTTGGCTCATCGCTCCTGTGGTTTCTCTTCACTCCTATAACTTCCGATGCACTGCTCCGTTAGCTCTTCTTCCAATAGCTCTTCTCTACTCCGATAGCTCTTCTTTGATGGCTTTTGATGAACTCTTCCTCTTACTCTTTGGCCTCACAATGGCTTCTCCTCTTTGGCTTCTTGCTCCTATTGCTTCACATGACACAGATATGCTCTTTTTGGCTTCACATCATTATTTAGTATCCAGAATATTACCATATTGATATCAATGACAATCTAGATCAACAAATACCATAAACAAAGAAGCAGGGTTTCCCTGTTGGGTTCTTGAGAAAAATAATTGTGTAAATCTGTGTGTTGTGTTTTATCTCTATGTGATATTCAACTGTTTATCTCTTGTTAAGAAATTATGTATCTTGGTGAGAAGTAAACTAGTTCAGTTTTCAGAATTTACTTTCAGAAAATCATCCAAGTAGTTCCAGAATTTCATGGAAAATTAACAATAATAGCTACCAAAATTCAACACTATTATCTGTGTTTTTTGAGTAAAACTTCTATGTTGCTAGGAATTTTACATGCTTTCAATCTTGGCTTCACTTGACCTTAGTAGTAGGATTCAGATTGTTCTTCCACCCTATTTGCTTTCTTCTTCTTTCCATCTTTCTTGACTCCATTAAAGGTAATGGTTCATTGATTAATTCCTCATACAAAAGAGATCTATCATATCTACATTGGAAATTGTGCATCTTAGGCATTTAGGTATATAATTAGGCATTTTAGATCACTTTAGTTCAATTTTTTGTTAAATTACAGCAAGAATAGTTTGCTGTAATTTCATTATTAGCAGAAATAGAGAGAAACTTGAGTGTTTGTTACTCTAGAATTCCATTGAGTTGCATGCACAACATTTAGATAAAATTATGGAACCTTCGAGTTTCAAGTGATAACAATTGGGAATAAAGAAATAGTGCTAGCCTTTAGAGGACAAACAACTAGTTAGAATGATGATTAAGCTATCAAACAACAATAACAAATGACACCTGATGAATTCCACCTAACCACATTAACAATTGCTATTTTGTTCAATTAAAGTGGAACTAAGGAATTATTATAAATCCTTACCCTCATGGGAAATTTTGATATTTTAATTGGAAAGAATAGTGGTTACAAAAATTACAGCATACCACTTCTATGGACCAAAGGAAACTTATAAAAACATGATGAGAAAACATAACTAGCTTCTACATGAAGGCCTTATTGCAAAATATCATGTTGGGAAAGATAAAGAGATCTTAAAAATCTGTAAGAAATTAATTACAATATTTCATGCTAGGTTTTCCTTGATAATTATCAACTATAGTATATATGCTTTAAAAAAATTGCACACGGTTAAAGCACTCAACTAAAAAATTCTTATGACTACGAAAAATTGCATATAAATTTGTAAAATCCATAAGGCACTTATAAATAAAGTTCAATGACTCAAGTAAGATATTTTCTATTATTTTTTTGTTTTAATTAGAAAGGATATAATGTAAAGTTCAATGGCTCAAGTAAGATATTTTCTATTATTTTTTTGTTTTAATTAGAAAGGATATAATGTGACTTACGTGCCAAAGCGAAATATATCTCCTACATGCAATTGTTTGTAAATGTTTGGTGTAACCTGAATTTAAGAGACAAAACACCGAAAATTAGCGGATATCAGAAAAGCATTGTACAGTTGAAACAAAAATATATGTGTTCTTAGAACAAACTTGGTGGCATCAAAATTCAAAACCTATGCATAACAACATTTTAACAATTAGTAACTTTCCAATTCAAGGAAATGGAGAGTCATATAGGTTACGTTCAAAACCACAACATGAGAAATCAAATGCCAATGAACAATTCCTTCTTCATCTGGTCTGACAGATGAAGAGGAATCTTGGTAGGGTAAGAGGGATGCAATTCATAACAACCTTGTTGCCATAGCATACCATAGGTCCATTATTCCAGCAGGTACCACTTGATCAATCACCATTGAGAATCACCACGGTCAACAATAATGACCATGAAAACAAAGTTTGACATTTGAATTACTGAAGATGTTTGGCTGAAAGCAATAAATGATAAGATTGCATGAGTCAAGATAGCATGTCATTGCCTGGCATTGCCATATACAACTACAAGTATAATTAGTCACGAGGGTCATCTGTGATAGTAAACACTGAATTTGCCCATCCAAATTCAAGCATTAAACCAAGCACATTCTTAATTTGGTACCACCATTCACAATGCAAGTTTTGGCCAAGTTTTCTTTAGATTGGTGAACGAGCATCGCTTCAGTGTTCTAGTTCAAATTTTGGTTATACTTTTGGCAAGGTTCCATGCATGCATGTTACATGCAACACTTGGTGCCGGCACGGAAGAGTGATTGCTTAAATGTGGCCCTCAATTAGTTACGAGGGTCATTTATGATAGTCAATTAACACTGAATTTTCCCATCCAAATTCAAGTGTTATACCAAGCATATTCTTGATTCAATACCACAGTTCACAGTGCAAGAGTTGTTAGTTTTCCTACAAACTAGCACCCAGCACTTATATCCTAGGAGATTACAGATCTAATGATTAATTGCACAGCTAGGTTCATTAACACAAAAGTTCAGGGCAGCAAAATTTACCAATCTCAATCACGAAATAAATGACACAACAAATTCTACCCAATCACAGTTCTTCATTAAAATTCTGAACTTACTTGGGCTCCTGTCTTGTGAAAGTGGCCCAGCTTTGTCTTCTCCTTCTCCTTAGCCTTGCTTTTATAACTTTACATTGATCAAAATCCCTATACCTAATCTCCAAAGTGATTGATGGCCGAGATTAGATCTCACCTCACTTGAGATCAACGCTGAGATTAAAACATAATCACTAATGTAATTAATTTACTTTTCCTATGTTTATTTTAGCTCAATAAGCCAACATAATAATTTTTTGTTTTTCCTTTGTTGAACTTAGGCTAAGTTACAAATGCAACTTGCTCACACTTAAGCAAGTGTCATAAAGAGATCTGTGGGTGCTTTTTGCATGCCTAGACACTTAGGTTAGTCACATTGAAACATGCAAAATGCTACTTTAATATCAATTGTAGCAAAATATAAAGCTACAATATGCAAGACACTACCCTCTCTGCTAACCAAGGCAAATGAAAAACAATCCAGCTCAAAAATGAGGATTACAGGGACACCCACATATATCTATCATTGTGACATTGACACTACAGCCATCAAACCCCAGGTGTTTTGAACCAACTAACCCAGAACCATTTGCATTTCATCACACATTTTTCCACAGTCATTAAGACATAAGTATAAGGCATAAATTTAAGAGGGGAACCTGGTGTACCTATGCTGATATAGATTTGTTATCTGAAGGCTGATCCACAGTGCGAATATCACTTGGCTCCTTGGAGAACAAGTCTGGAAAATCTGAGAATTCGTCCTCTTTGGAACTTGCTCCAAATGAGTTCTGTCTCTTCAGGAATGCAATCTGCTTCAATAGTTTCAGCCCCTTTAGTTCCAGCAACATCTTTCCTCCAGTAGTACAACCCAGTCACATGAGGGAATCCATCATCAGTTCCAGCGTATGACCACTTTGATGGGATGGACAACACCCAACTCATGCCAGCTTGAAACTTCACTCCTATCAGCCAATAGGCACAGTTTTCAGTGTCAGATTCAGCCAATCAAAATTATGAGTGCTAATCTGTCACCAAGGAGGGATTTCAGGGGAAGAACTAGGAAATTTATCCCGCAAACACCAACAACTTGGCCACTATTTTCCATACACACGCTCAGCCAGAGGGATGAGAAATGCGTGTCTCCTCCAATAGAAAAATCTCTGCGCTTTTAAGGTAACTCGACTCCATACAGAGATAATACGCTCCACATTCCACCCACGGATTTGTGTGCCAAATTGAAGACTTGTCCAGCAAAGGATTACAGCCTTTTTAAGCCCAAAATGATTTTCAGCAAGCCAAAGAGTATAGCAACGTGAATTCGTATGGAAGGGAAAATTTGTTTTCAACTCTAGAAAAATGATGGTCTATGCCTCGTGCTCTTTCCCTCTTCTCATACGGCACAAGAATTTTTGTCATTCGACCCCCCTATGATAGGCAGGTACATCTTCAAGAAACACAGGCCTTTGAAATGGCCTGTCTGCTACAGATAATGCGGCCTCAGGCCTTGGAAAATCTGAAATCAATTTTTCCACTCTCAGAAACTTGTCTGCCAAGCGGCCCTCAATAATGGCCCATCACACCATTTATTTGACCCTCAGAAATCAATGGAACTTAGCCTCGCAATTACGCCCAGATGTGCAGGAATTATGCCCAGGCCCTATGTTTACGCCCAGAAATTAAAGGACCCCCTGCCAACACCAAGAAATGAGTTAAATGACAACGCTGCTCCCGGATAATGATAATTGCAGCTACTGGTCTCACACAAAATGAAGAATTCGGCTTCTGCACTGATAAGTTGGTCTGCATAAACAGTTCTCGACCCAGCAAAAGAGGGAAGTGTATCTTAGCCTCCTTGCAATAGGAACTCGGCCCTTTAGTGGCCTCGCACGACTCCAGAGAATTAGTAATCACTTGTGACCTAAGTTGCACGACACAGGGAAACAGATACGAGTTTCCGAAACAGACATGGGTACGAAACGTGACCCCCCAAATTTTGGAAACGGGGAAACGCAAAATATATATATATATATATTATTATAATATATTATATTAGGACATTTAAGAAATATGTGCAATCATAAACCATACATGATACATTCTAATTTATTACATTATTATGAAATTGTCAATGTCAATGCATAAACTATAAGTCTCTAAATTTACATCATATTTACTCATGAATGATCACATAATGAAAATAGCAATATCCAAAATCAGCCACGAGAAATTTCTAATTTCTTGTCTCGTGCTCGATTGGGAGTCTCCTCCTACATAGTCAAACAACCTTAGTGCTCTTGATTAAATACAAGTTCCATACCCTAGTACCTTATGTGCTCTTGATTATTGGGAGCCTCCCCTACATAGAGCGCTTGGTTCTCTTGATTAAATACAAGTTCCATACCCTAGTACATGACAAAATCCAATGGAAACATTGCAATCCCCCCAATCCTGAAATCCTGAAAAACAGATAAGTCTACTGGATTTTGAGTGAGATCTAAAATTCTACTTTCTCCATATGAAATCGAATGAGGGTGAAACCACTCTCAAACATCCCGAGCCATTTCATGGTAATGTTAAAAATTTAAGTAAAAGGATGAGTAAAAGTGACATTCTCCTTTGTTTTTCATTTTCATTCTCCTTGTGACATTTTCCTTTATTTTTCATTTTCGTCCTTTTACTTTAAGAATTTAACATTACCATGGAATGCATATCAACACTAGGGCCATTGGCTTGAACATTAAGCTGTCCCACTCAAAAAAATCCTCTTTTCTATAACTTGAAAGCATCTAGAAGCATCTAGAAGATATTTTAGTCGCCCAATAAAAAATTAGAAGCAAAAAAATAAAAACAAAATAAAATAAAACGTCAAGTGTTAACTGGAAACTCCATTGTACGGCCTAGAAACTCATTTCTCGCTGTACTGGCCACGTTTCCCCGGCGTGAAACGGGCCAAGATGGCCGGAAACGAGTTTCCAGGCCGTACAGTACGAGTTTCCTTGTTTCCGTTTCGTTTTCGGTCGGAAACGAACCCCTGGCCAATGTTTCCTGCAACTTAGCTTGTGACTGATCAACGTCACTAAGAATAGTCAACTTCGATCACTGCTATGGACCGTCGCCAAATTGCCTGACTGAGCCCGACAAAAATACCTCAACCAACCTCCAAACTTTCTGATCCAAGCACCAACTTTGTACACACTAATTGCATTCGGCCTTTGAAATTTGATGCTAAAAGCGATCCTTAAAAGAATTAATGTTCATGGCTCCCTTTATAAAATTTGGATAATTTCATGGCTCTTCACAATGTAAATTAATATTCGGCCTTTGAAATTTGATTCGACGGATTTTATAAAATATGAGTGGGCTCCATATGATACTTTCGCTTTTGTATTCAAAATGAATCCACTTTCATAGTTTGATTTTTGAATTATCGCACAATTATCATCCAAAGGACATTTTTGTTGATCTCTTATTGAAGATGCAACAGTTTGGTTCCTCCACAAAATAGGGTTTGGCACAAAATTAAATCCTTGGACAATTTGCAGTTAAAATTGAAACCCTCTAGGCTGTAGGAAAAGCTAGCTTTGATACCACCGTAATATCCCTTTCGGGATATTTTGCCAAATTTTTAAACTAAATATGCAGAAATTTAACTCAACCAAAATTTCACTGTAAAATCACCATTCTATTAACAGAAGATTGCCATGTAAAATATAATAGATAAGTGCAAGCAATTCCATGAAACAATAGGCAGAAAATAATCTCATCTTTATTATAATATAAACTGGAGTTTACATTATGATACAATAAAATAGCTGAGATTGGAAAACTAGCCTCAAGAATATGCTCCCACACTGTGTTGGCCCTACAAAACTAAATTGAAGTATCACTGCTAAGCTCTCTTGTGAATTCTGGATGAATTCACCAAGGGGAGATGGGTACTCACCCAACCTCACTGAATCACCCGAGGCTTTCCGTCCTGGGGCAATGACCCATGGGAGGGGCTGAGGAGTCGGTTTTGTTGAAGACAATTCGAAATTATGAATGGGGAAAAAAACGCAATAGAGGAAGATGAAGGTTGGAGTAATTGAGGGATAAGGGTTTTCTATAATAAAAAAATTCATAATTTTCTGAAGGAAGAAAGATAAAAAAACCCAACAAGCAGTCCCAGGCAGCCAACTGTAACCTCAAAAAGCCCAAAATAAACCCAGAAAAAAATGAATTTCACACCAATATATTTTTATGCTTCAGATTTGGCCTTGAAACCCTTGTAAAATTTCCAAATTTTAAATTTTAAAACCCTCCGACTGCAAAAAGGTTGAATAATATCCCTGCAAAGTGATATTGAGGCCAAATCTTACCCTCCAGGGCCTAGAACTGGCTTCAAACAAAAATCTTCCTTCAGATCTGTAGCTGCAAAAACAATAAAAAAAAAACACCCAAAAAGAATATACAAAAAGATGAAATTGAACAAAAAAAAAAACCCAAAAACCAGTTAAATAATTACAATAATTACAAGCTAAAAACTTTAAGTAGCCAGATCTATCATTATGCCACAGAAATTAAAAGATTTTTTTTTTATTTTATAGGAGGTGCTACCTCGAAACCCTTTGTGCATCACCAACAAAAATCTTATGATAAGCCGAGAGCTAATTTCGCTGGACTCTTCAAGAAATACAGATCAGGGGTTGGCTAGTCTAACTGAAAACTTCCCCTAACGCCCGAGAATCTAAAATCAAGGTTTCTTTGCAAAATTCAAAAATAGAGCGAGAAAATAATAATAAAATTCAGACAACTGAGCAAGATACATGTACTCAAATCACTCTTTAGAAGCTATCATCAGTGGCTTTAGGAAAAATTATGCATGAAAATAAAATATATTACAGTTTTCCCATGAAGAGTAACACCAGCAAAATTTAACCCGAAAGTCTTTCTTTATTATCCAGAAAAAAAGAATATACTAGAGTTTCTTGCTAAGCACACGACTCAAAGATCGGATAGATCGACTGACAAATGACCTCCTATTTAAAGATAAATCCTCCAACAGTTAGTTCGAGTGATCCTCGTCAAAGTAATCTCAACCGTTGATGAAGATCAAAATTTCTTTTAATCTCATCTGTCGAAATATTTAATTTTTGAGGAAATTGAAATTTTCATTTAAATGCATTTTAATTAACTCAAAAATTAATTAAATTTTTGAGTTAATTTCCCCAAAAATTTGACTTTGACTTAATGCCAGGGATCAAAGGTTTAAAATTTATCAAAATAATTAATTTACATTAGTCCTTGGACCTTTTAAAATTTAATTTTTTAGGAGCGATGTATTTTTTCTGTGGAGAATTTAAATTTACCTATAACCTAGAATTAATTAAATTTTTGGCTTAGGATTTCAATTAATTTTGGGCTAGAAAATTTAATTAATTAACCGATGAGGGGATAAATTATTTTTCCCAATCCTCAAGACACTTTACATCATGATTTTAATATTTTTTACATCATAAGGGGGAAAACCCATTTGTAATAGACACTCACAGATTACCCACTTCTGCGACACAAATAAATCCAACAGACCAAGTAATCTGTAATAAAATAATCTAACCAAATAGTTAGGATTATTCCCAAATTACTTTTACATAGACTCGATCTAGAACACTCGGACTCGCCTAAGATCCTAGCGACAAAATCCATTCTAGCTTTGGAGTAAGACTCGAGGGAAAAACTCTGTCGACCATCCGAGAATGAATTAGAATGGTGATCCTAACTAGAAAAGTAGGTTTACCTAAGTCGTTGCATACATGACATGGTTCTGCTGAGATTATTTACATCATATACATACAGAATGGGTTTACATAACATCTCAGAAATCAAGCTAATGATAATAGTTGGATGGCACAGACACATCAATCAGTCGCTATCCCTTTTGCAAAAAAAGGGGGTGTACTGCTATGGATCGTTGACACGTAGTGGTCAACACCGAGCAAGGAGAGATCCGGGCCAAGGTAGCCCAGATCTGCCCAAGGGCGACTTGAAAATGTTGAAGAAAGTGTAACTAAGTTTGGTCTTCATAATGACATGATCTTTGTATTTGATGTAATAAAAGGAAATAAATTATTTTTGTAATCTTGCTCATGAGAAAAAAGTCTCTAGGTAAAAGACTTCTTCTTGATGTCTTTAGGATTTATTTCTATGTCAAAGAATCATGTCATGAGTCCATGTAAATGTATACAACTCTTCAACAAGTGTAGCAGGGCTCCAAGACCAAGATCAATGCCTCGAGAACAAGCACAAGAAGTATGCAAGTGAAAACATCAAAGGAAGTTCATGTCGGCCCAAAATATGAATTAAATACAAGTTATGTCGGCTTGGTATAAAGACACATCGGTTCATGAAGTTATGTCGGCTCACATATAGAACCCTCATCACTATAAATACCCACGAAGGGTCAGCTCAAAAGGTAGAACTCACATGAGATGGAGCCGCAATCATAAGGTAGTCGCAATGAGATGGAGTTGCATGCATAGAAGAGAAGTCGCAGTCAAGGCATGGAACCGTAGTAGGGTTAAGCAGTCATAGACTAGTGTGTCAAGAAGCCGCAGCAAAAGGGGGGTTTGACTGCACTTCGTTTGGGGTATAAGTGCAGTCATAACCTCGGCTAAATGGAGCAGAATGACCTCGTTTGATGGACGCAGCAATGAACTAAGGTCTTGGCTAGATACACTCTCAGCTTAGTCCTAATCTTCATGATGACCTTGGCATTAAAGACAACCTGATCTCACATATGAATCTCGAAGGTATTCCTGTAGCAAACAACACGAAGTCTCGGTGATGATCACTGTGATATGGATGGTAGTGTTCTCCCCCTCGATAGTGCATATCTCAATGATAGGAAGCACAATGATCATTCTTCGATAGATCTTTGAATTCTACACGAAGTCTCAGCATAACTGTGACATGATCTTGAACATATCTCAGTGAAGACTCGGATCTGTATGTATACGATGATCTCATAATAAGACACAGTCACTAAGGAGTAGTAGTGCAATCAACGTATAATAAGAAGAAGCAGTAGCATATTGACAATGCAGGAATGATGTCTCTGTAGTAGTCTCGGCATCATGATGAGAAGCATCAAAAATAATCATTGTCTCAGCAAGTATACAGTCATGCTAAAGATATAATGCACAGTCATCATGATGAAGGCTTCAATGAAGAACATAGTGTTGCAGCAGTAATGAAGAGCATAGTGTTGCAGCAATGATGAAGGGCATGGTGCTACAGCAGTGATGGAGATCACAATGGTGATGACTTTTGTGGTGCAACGAAGAGAATAATCTCAACAGTGACATGAAGAGGATTGATGGCTTGGTCTTGGAGAGGCAAATTGAGTCATGGATCATGGTCTTGGTATTCGTCAATGAAATTTCTATAAGAAGAATTTATGCATGCGTTTTCCTCTCCAAGTGGGAGAGGTTTTGGCCCTGGCAGAAAGCCAAACATTTGTGTTCTTGTCTCTTTTTGTTTTGGTAGTAGTTTGATGAAGTAAACACGCAATCTAATAATGAATAGAATACTAAGCTAAGATAAATTGTATAAATGCTTCACAAATTGTTATCATGTACTGAAAAAACAAGTTAATATCTACATGCCCTAGATTTTTCAACAGAAAACAAGTAGGAATAAATGCATGTGCAAAGATGGTGCAGATCTAAGTGAAAGGATATTCTAGCAATCAGAGCAATTGCAAGAATCAATCCAACAGAAGAACAATGAAGCTCATGAAGTGAGTCGCTGCAACGCCGACCATTAGTGCGAAAACAGGGTCATGTGTGCGACACTAAGAAAATGCAATGCAAAACTTGAAACAGCACTTCTACAAGTTAAAATACATTAAAACGCCAGCAGTCGTTTGATAAAACAAGGAAAACAACACTCACACAAGCCAAGGAAAGAAAAGCGACAGAAAAAGCAGCAAAAGGCATGAAAAGAAAAACTTACCCGAAAAAGTCGTGAAGATCGTGCTGAAGATTCCTAGATGCCTCGGGAATGCCAGAGCTCCAAGATCGAATGTGTAGAATGAGCTCTTTGGCTTCGTTTC
This sequence comes from Pinus taeda, assembly GCA_000404065.3. Classification (NCBI taxonomy): domain Eukaryota; kingdom Viridiplantae; phylum Streptophyta; class Pinopsida; order Pinales; family Pinaceae; genus Pinus; species Pinus taeda. Next base: position 171,219 of record APFE031507222.1, read on the forward strand.
AATAGATTTGATAGATTTAGGTTTTATGACGCACATGCCAAAAATCTAGGAAAAAGCGACAGGTGGCGGGAACTTTCTAAAATCAACTTGCATGTAACTCCCAGTGCTAAAAATAGATCCCTATTTTCTAGTGATGCTTTTTCACTTTTTGCTTTTTGCTTTTTTAGGAAAGGTTGCCATGCATGCAAGGAAGAATTGTGCAGTTCTGGAGGGAACCAAGCAACCTACCAGCATATGCAGCAGGCAGCAACTGAAGAATGCTTCTACGCAATTCCTGCGCTGAGTGGCTCTAGCTGCCTCTCATGCTATGCGTAGTTTCCCAGTTGAAGACAAGTTGTCAGTTGAGTCTATGCAGTTTTGAGCCTCAGCTCACTGCCAAGATGATCTGCACAATTTTGGAGAACAAGATTGATTGGCTACTCTGCGCAGTTTCTAAGAGCAAGGTTGACTGCCTACTCTGTGCAGTTTCTGAGAGCAAGGCTAACTACCTTCTCTGCGCAGTTTCTAAGGGCAAGGCAGACTTTTGGGCTACTCTACGCAATTCCTGAGAGCAAGGCAGTTTGCCCTCTAGAACTGTGCAGTTTTCCAAGACAATGCAAGAACCGGGATCAAACCAAGTCACGAGAAGTCAGCTTGTGGTCGGAAAGCAAGACAAGTTAGAAAACACAAGCTGTAAAGCCAAAGATAAAGTCAACTGAAAACAAAAGTACCTGGGCAGTGCAAGACATGCTGCTAGGATTTTGGTAGGGAAGCTCCAAAATGAAGCGAAGGCAAAATTTTGGAGGGCGGTTGTAGCCGCTACAACAGGGAAATCCCTAAATTGCAAATGCTAGGCCAAGGGCAACAAATGGAGAATTAGCCCACTATCACCTCAGCTAAGGCTCCCTTCTATTTACAGACTTTCACTGATGGGAGAAGACCCGGTATGTATGGAGTCACTGATGAAGGATAAGTCAATGGATATGAGTGACCCAAATAAACCCTTTCCCAAAAAGGCTTTAAAGGCTAGAGCTTGTTTGATTTCTAAGCAAGGTACTATGTATTCCAGGGAAAGGAAAAAACTTGTGAAGGAGTTCCCCAATCCCTAAAATCCTTGTTAGAATTGGTATCCCAAATGGTCCTTGAAGAATGATCTTTGAAAGGAGCAGGACCACACGGGGCCAAGTGGACCCGAGTCTAGGGTATGAGAAAAGTATGTAGCAACCAACGATATTCTTACTGTAGACAGGGGGGAAGGATCAAAGGAATAATTTCACTTGAGGATGTTATTATAACCCTATGAGATACTAGCCTTAGGGATGGCAGGGCAAGTTTTGATCCCAGAGCTAGGGCTTGGCTTTTCTCCCAACTCCACCAACAGAATGGCTTCAAAATTGGAGGAGAACTTGAGGAAAGGCCAGCTCAGGAGACCCTAGGAGATCGAATTTTTTGGAGGACTAGCTTGTCAGGAAATTGATGCCCTAGGTACCCCAACTTGGCTAGACCTGGAAGGAGGTGAAAGAATATGATTTTTAGTGACCTCCCTTGGTAGATAAGTGCCTTAATCTTTGGGAGAATGGATTCTATGATAAATATGAGTAGGATTTCCTGGTTCCCAGTCAAAGAGGCCTCAAAATCACTTCACTAGCCTTCTAGGTCAAGGAAAAGCAACCTTGCAGCTTTTATACTTCGATGTGCAAGGAAATGGCTTACCAAGGTCAAATTCTTTGATAGAATTACCCTTAGGAGATTTCGCTCATATTACATGGCCCATACATTGTGAGATGCTATAATAGAAACAAATTCCACAATTTTAAGCAGTAAATGCATGCAGCGATTAGCCCTAGAACAAAGAAAATCTCAGTCCAACGTATATGACAAAAGTAAACAAGAATAACATCAAAAGAGCATGTACTTACATGTAACAAAGTATATCCAACCATTCACAATTGACAAGAGAGAAGATCCAAGAGAAGATAGACCAATATCCACACGTCAAAATTCATCCATAAAGCTCCAATTCATCCACTAAGAAAAAGTATGAAATTCTCAAGATAGAGAAGAAATCCAATCCAAAGTGATGATGGGAAAATGAATTCATCTCACTTGTATTTATACACTACTGAGGAGTTTGAATTAGTTTCCTTAGCCTACATAAGCCCCAAAAATAAAATAATGTGCTAATATTCTAACTGTTGGTGACAAGCTCGCCAAACTAGGTCACAAATGAAAGAATATGCCTTTAGATTTGGGAAGCCCACATGGCTGGCTCAAGTGGCGGAGAAAATGGCATAATGAGCTAGTTGGTCGTTGTAAGGGGTTGTTGGCTGCCCGCTGAAGACCATCTTAGAGAAAAAAAATCTCCTAGGGATATTACCCACAAAATGGTGGGTAACACCTCCTACTCAACCTGCTTCTCCCTTTTGGTAGCGGCTCCTTTAGCTGACCAGGTCATCGAGAAACTCAGCCTCCTTGCTATTATGGCTCCTCTAAGGCAAATCTGCGACAAGGCCCTTTAGACTCCCTCTCTCCACAAGAGAAAGTCCTCCTCCACGTGTGTCTAGGCCTAGCCCCTTATTTATAGTTTTCCTTTAGGTTATTTGGGGAACCCTTGGTCCTTTAAGGTTTTGCCCACTCAACCCTTTAACCATAAATTAGAATAAACAATTAATTGACTTGGGTCTAAACCCACAACTTTGGGTCAAAACCCCAACCACTTGGGTAACTTTCCCAACCAACTAAATTTTGGTGGGTTTCCTTCTCTCGAAAATACCTTTCGAGCTACCCAAATTCCAACATCAAGAACAACAGCAACAATCTTCGATTCTTTGGAGATAGAAGCAAGATAACAAACATTTATTGGTTATGCCCGTCGTGGTGGAAAACTATGGGCCTTCAAATATTCATCGATGTTGCTTTTCTTGTACAGTCAAATCGGGTAGTTCCAATTTTGATACAGTATGTGCAACAATATGATCCAAGAGATTGGAACTCTATTGGAGCAAAAGGATTACTACAACCTGTTGACCACTGGGATGACACCTAATGATTATATGAAAAACTCCATGCCCATTGATACTCCAGAGGACATTTGTACCATCAGATATCATCAATCAACAGAGTTTTTTAACTCTACTTCTATCTTCTCATCATCTTTCTTGTACCCAGATTCCACACCCAACAACGAATTGTAATAAGTGATACTAGTAATGATGAGTTTTGAGTTTGTAACAGGCCTAGGATGTTGGGACTCATTCAGCAAACGAGTTTTTTTTATCTGGTTAATTATCCCATCTTTTTCAAAGGCGGATAATTTTCTGGGTTTTTTCACACTTTTTACCCCAAAGTCGAGGTGACGGTTTGAAAGTTGAGCCCTAACACATAATTATCCCATCTTTTTCAAAGGCGGATAATTTTCTGGGTTTTTTCACACTTTTTACCCCAAAATCGAGGTGACGGTTTGAAGGTTGAGCCCTAACACATCTTAGTGTCTAGAGTCGATGTATATTACCATACTAGATCATACAAAAAATTTTGTGGAATTTGGTTAGGTCTAGGTAGTCATTTTCTAACTTTTTAGATTTCCCGCGGGTCAAAAATCGCAAATAAAATTGTATTTAAATTGTAATAAGTGTAGTCTAGAGAAGTTGTATGGGGTATGAGTAATAAAAATTACACCCCACCCTCAACTTTCTACTATGACACACTTTGAGGGGTTAATAATGTGTTTTGGACCCTCAAAACCCACATTTCCTAAGTTTAGTGGAAATTGTGGCATTTAATTAGGCTAAAATTAAAAAAATAAAGAAAAATCAATTATTCCATGTGACAGAATGATGTGGAAATAACTTGGAAATTATCCTAAGTCAAGGAGTTGAGTCAACGGACATGTGGAAGATGACTAAGCACACTACATCATAAATACACCATTATTTCATAAAATCAAATTTCCCAGAGATAAAGCAGCAGTTGCACATGTGGAAAATCGAATTTATTAGAGGAGCTCATGCACTGAAGGAATATTCTATAGTATATTTGGACTGAAGATTAGATGGGACCTCATCTCACAGTTATCTAAGGTTCTTCTACTCTTAGCACTCCACTCTTGAGGATTACGAGTTTCACTTGGCCAGACTACGAGTTGCACATGGAGAAATCACGCAGTTCCTGAGGACTTGCACAAATCTATCTAGGGATCATCTACATATGTGGCATCACTTAGTTCGAGTTTACATTTGTTGACTAGAGATATCACGGTACTTGGATTCACTCATGGATGAGTTTACTATGCCATTTATGGAATTCGATTTCCCTCAATGTGCACATATGGAATTCGATTTTTCTCTGATGTCTCTATCTTCTCCACATCAAACTTGACTTATCTTTCCTTGGGATTTGCTCCAAGTTCAGTTCTCACATGCATTCTTCCTTGGGATTTGTTCCCAACTATCTATATAATGAGGCTATATGCTCTCATATCGTATCATGTAATGAGTTATTGGGCTTGAGGAAACTCTGTCATTTTGTACTTGCATACTTTCTTAATACAATCAAGACTTTGGGGCTATATGGCCGGTGTTCTCTTGGAGTTATGAGGTGATGTCATTTCATGCTACTGCTATTGTGTTTAATTTATTCCGCATATTGAATTAATATTAGTTTATACTCGCCATCTTGCTTGGATTGATGTGTTCAAGCTATCTTGCACATATCATTGATTTAGAGTAGTATTCTAGGGATAAGCTTGCCTATTCATTTTAGGAGGAATGCTTGGTTTATCTTATTCATTATATTGCTCTAATCTTGTGCAAACTAATATGTGTTCAAGTGTGTAAGAAAGATCTTTTGTATTGTATGCAGAAATTCATCTGGAAGTGGGTGAAATCTCAATTAGATCAACTCACTCCTAGAGTCACAGCAATCCAAGACTCAGCCCTCCAAGTTTTTCATCCAACGAAGAGAAAAAGGGATTTTTCTTACTCTAAAGCTACTTGATGATCCATTTAAATTCAAAATACTTCTTTTATTCTAGTTCTTTCAAAGTTATATCTCCTATTCAAGAGTCATTTCCAAAGCTAGGCAAGTATAGGGGTTCACTCTCATTACTTAAGCCAGTACTTTGTAAATTATATTCTAAGTTTAGTTTTGGTTTCTTTTTCCTAATTTCACACTGACAATCGGTTTTTTTTTGTTTTGCAGCCCATAGGCTTGAGCATTGGACAACAAGGAGCTTGAAGAAAAGCTTTGGAAAACTATTCACTCGTGTGTATGCAAGACCCCCTCACGCTATCCAAACACTGATTTCTAGAAAAGCCATAAGCACTTGGGAGAAAGTTGCAAACTCATCTAGGCTATCGGCCTTTTGAGCCTTGTGAATCTCTTTTGGAATTTTTTCCATCTTCAAGTTTGTTGTTGTTATAGTTTTGGGGGAGAGAGTCTAGCTTTGTTAGAGTCCCATCTTTGTAAAAATCTCTCTCGTATTGTGGGCAGCCCTCTTAGAGGCATTTTTACTTGCTTTAAGCACTAATAAAAAAATTAAAAAAATTGTTGGAGGGAGCTTGGGATTTTTCCCATGGCATCTCCCTTCCTCATTTAGAGAAGGGATTCTTGTGGATGTCCTAATCTTGCTTCTAGTTTTTCTTAGCTTTCTAGCTTTTAATTTCATATTGTGCATGCTTAAAATCAACACATTTCACTCCACATGCAAATTTTTATTAATCTTGTATTTAAATTCCCACATGCATACGCTTCCAAATTGTAACTTGAGAAAATCTCATCTTATGTGTAAACACTTCCTACTTTGGCAAGTTTTAATTGTCTCATAATTTCTTCAAGTATATGTCTCACTATTTGGTCAATTTATGCTATATGTCATGAAAACTATTGGAGCACTATCATTTATTTGAAACAATTGTAGCTTAAAGAAATCTATTGCATTTCACTTGCTTATTTTCCATTCAATGGTGCAAACACATATGAGCTTATTTACATTCTAGCCTCTCAAGTTTTGCAAACTATTTCTCTTTAAAGCATTAGTATAATTTGATGAATTAACACAATTTGCACTTCATCTAGGCATTTTAGTATAAGAAGGCCCCAAACCTCACTAAAACTTACCTCCAACTTAAGTTGGTTAAATAGACTTTTAGGGACCCTCTACCTCTATTGGCTCCTCATTGTGAGATCCAAATATTTGGGCGAGGATGAGGTCTGAGGACTAGAGTTCAATTATAACTTTGTCTTAGCACTAATTAATATAATAAACCAAGAACCCATTCCATCACATTTGTTTTGTTTGCAAAGTTCTTAAATTTCTTGCTATCTTGATGTTTTAAAGTCTCAAATTCAAATCTTATTTCAAGAGGCACTTTGGATGCAAGCATTGTAATCCCTTTTAATTTTGCAATAAGTTTTAATTTTCTTGTACTTGGAAATTGGCTTATCTTTTGGTTTAATTGAATATTGTCATGAATGGTTGATTTCACTTTCAAGTACTATTATTTTGGGGTTGTAAACTTAATTGCGTGTTGTCCGCTTGGTCTAACATTTGAGTTCTTTTTATCATCTCATTCTCACAAGTAGATTTCTAATGGTATCTTTTTTATCAAGATAGTTTCCATGCTTTGATTTGTAGACTTATTCATCGTAAAAGCATTTATAATATCTTGTGCTAACAATTTATTGTTTCAGTTTTCAAGATTATTTTGGCTTTCCATTTGAAAGCATTTCACTTCATTTTAAGCAAATACAATTTCATTTTTAAAGAGCAATACTTTGAAGACACTGGTTGTTTATCTATTTCATGCTTATCTTATGTATTGATGGTTATTGCTCATATCAGTTTTTCTTATAAATCTTAAAGAAATAATCTATTTAACTCTAACAATTCTCCTAGAAACTCACATTTTTAACTTAACTTTTCATTAGGGACCACCCCACTTAGCTAACCTAGGAGATAGCTCAAATGGAGAGAGTCGGGATTAGTTTGATAGCCCCTTTCTGAGTTCCCTGCCACCAACCACACGTTGTGGGGTTGAGGCTTTTCTCACTGACTTGTAGGTAGGTGTAGGCGGCAGGGTCAACACAACCTACTCGTAGAACAGATAATGATGTGAACAACTTTTGGAGCACTCAACAAAAAAGAAAGATGTGTTTTACAAAGTTCATTCAACAATTATTGATAATGTTGCTTTGACAAATTTCTCAAATTTTTAGCATCAGATGAAATCCTCATCTCAACCATTGATGATGCAAGGCAATACATTGAAACACCATTCTGCATATTTACAAAAGAAGTGGTTGACCTGGTGTGGTAATCGGCACCTATGAGGAACTGGTTAGAGGTGGAAATTCCTGTTTCGATCCAATATAGTCAGCGGGAGTCGATAGTCGTCATCTATACATTGGGAACGACATCCAGAAAGGTGTCACAATTACATTGCTCTCGAACACATCCCCATTGCTCTCTTCAACGCAAATGATGATGCTAGTTACCTCCCTTCTTCAAAGATTGAGTGAGAACAAAGAAGAGCTAGCCAAGGAGAGCAAAGAACCCTTTTCAACATCTCTTGCACTGTGGGCAAAGTCCACTTAGGTGCAATCACAACATTTAGGCGTGCAAGCAAGAAAAATGAAAATGATGCACTGGTTGATTTCTGTTTTGATATTACTACCCACACAGGTAAAGGGAAAATAAATCCTATTATTGGCCATGATAAGGAAGTAGAAAGGGTGGTGTTGATTCTTGCTCGCAGAACCAAAATAATCCAATGCTCTTGGATGAACAACGATGATGACAACGACATTGATCAGATTATTGAGAAGAATGAAAAAACAATCTGAATATCATTAAAGAGCATAAAGCTAATCCTGTGAACAATGATTCAACAACGATACTCTTCGTCAGAGGCAAAGGGCGACGCTAAGCCAGGTTTGATGGTGCAATACCAAAGATTTTTGAAGACATTTATCATAACCCGTCCTTGTGCTCCAACGAAAATGAAAAGCTCAGATATTTTTAAGATAGTCTAGGAAACTTGGCCTTTGTTGATGCATTTTCTTATTATTCCGTTATTGACATGTTGGGCAAAGCTAGCAAAATAAAGGAAGCGAACGAAGTGTTTAAAGAAATATCAGAGAGGGGATGTGTTCGAAATGCACACTACTTCAATGCATTTATTGATGGGCTTCGTAAGACAGCAAAAATGGATATTGCATGGAAGTTCTACATAACATAGAGAAGGAAGGCATCAATAAGTATTAGCTAAGAACAAACAAGCATTGGCCATATTCAATTAACAGGAGACAATAGAGGCTCTCCAAGGCTATAAGTTTGAAGAGAATGAGAAAAACTCACCTAGTCTACCATCATGACCAGTTGTCGACATTTTGTAGGATGTGTTTGCATGAGGTGATCGGTATCTAAACACAACATGCTATTTGGAGACCACTGCTTAATCATTTCTTCCTGTAGCTCTGGTTTCAGAACTCGTTCTTGCAAGATCTTTATATGAACTCAAGGAACTCTTTCCGCTCCTCCTCCTTCAGGCCCATCAAATCATGCAATTGCAAAGTCTTCAAACAACTAAGGAACACCTGAAGGATAATTTGCAATGCTATCAGTGAATGGTTGTCTTAACCACAAAGGTTCGAGTCATCACACGTCCACCATATTTCAACTTCCATGTGTCTCGTAGTTGGGTATGTAGAGCCACGAACGCTTGTTCAAGAAGTTCACGCCGACTTGAAATTATACAAGAGTGTTCACCAAATTCCCTAATCTCAACAACCAGTGTCACTTCAATCATAGATTAAATTTGCTCTGCCCTGATGCAGCACACAATGGATGCCGAACAAACTGTTGGAAAGAAAGGCCACAAAATAGAGGCTCAAGCTATTTAGCAGGGCAAATATACCATTGTTCTGATAACACTATTGGAATGGATTCAACTTTCATTAAGAATGATGTACATATAAATACAACATTGAAACCGTTGAATTCAACTTCCAAGGTTTCTTATACTTGTAGTAACTTTTCACCATAACCCTAACGGATTACATGTCCAACATTCTTTACCAAACAAGTGTGAATTAATGGTTTTTGATTGAATGCATTTCATTGCACATGCAACTGCATATCAGTTACAACAACCAAGATCATTTTAATACTTGAGCAAATTACCTTCAGATGTTAATGTGATTTACTTTCCTGTAAAAGTGATTTACTTTTTTGCAAGTGAGATTTACTTTCCTACAACATAGATTAAACTAAGTTGCGCTGAAACAGATACAGAAACGGGGTTTGAAACAAATATGGTGAATTTTCAAAAAATCTAGATACGATACGGCAAGGAAATGGCGCATATATATATATATATATATATATATATAATTATATTATATATATATATATATATATATATATATCATCTTACCATTCATCCTTTAGAATCTAGATTCTATATTTAAAAATGCATAATCATCATCATGAATTCAACGTAAACAAATTATTATCATCAATTCAGCATAAAGTTTAAACATTGTCATCATCATTAATGATTATTATAACATTTAACATATCATCCAGTTTATGTTTCCAAATTCAATCATCAACATCATCACCAAAATTAATAATGCTAAATGCACACTACATAGTACAAATTACAAAATAAACTAAGACTGGCAGTCTACTATCATATGACATATTATGGTATTCAATGTTCATTGTTCAAAAGTTTAAAACAACATCATAAATTACATTTACATATCATCAAATATGTCTTCATCAATGTAATTAAGATCCACATCAACGTTTGGATCCTCTCCATGAGTGGGAACATTGCTACCATTTCCACATGAAGATGCAATTATTGGTGCCCCCTCATCAAACAAAGTCATATGAGACACGGCATTCAACGTCATATCCAAGTCAAGAAACTCTGGAAATGGATCCAAAACCCTTAAAAATGCACGAAATATTTCAGAAATAGGATTCTGTGTTTCCAAAAATATTGAAACATTTCAAAAATAGGATCCTACGTTTCCAAAAAAACTGAAACATTTCAGAAATAGGATCTTGCGTTCCCAAAAAACCTGAAACATTCCAGTGTCATTTTCGTGTCGTTTCGTATCCATTTCCGTTTCTGAAACATTGAACGAGGTTTCTGGTGTTTTGGAGGGGTGTTTCCAATAATTTAGAGATTAGGCAGTTTGCCTTTACATTCCTGCAAGTGTGGATTGGATTGAAGGTGTGATTTAGATTGCCTGGTGACTTGTAAAAGCATCTTTATATCTTGAACTTTGACAATTGTTTAGTTACACAACTTCAGACACATACATGATTGTGCTAGCATATACGATGCACAACAATTTACAAGTTCCCTACAAACCTTGGGTTGACAATTAATTGAACAACCTTTTTGGTTGTCTCTCTAAGCAATTAGAATGGTAAATAAAGGTCCGTCAGACATCATGCCTTAACCTTGTGAAGTCACACTCATGTGGCTTGGAGTGATGACATGGGCTTGGATGAGGATGACGTTGGTGAGGAGGGTTTTGCTTGATGAGTGGACACCTTGTTGACAACAAGATGACCTTTGAGTGAGGAGCACTCTTTTGACCTATCCATGGCACTTTTTGATAGAGATATTCACCTTTAAAGGATGCCATCACACTTGGAGGAGATTTCACTCACAAGTGTGGGCTTAAAGGAGGCTTTATGTTATGTTCTATCATTAGATAGCTATCTTTTAGGCTGGCTTGTGACCTACTTAACTCGCAACCATTTAATTTATTATTGTTAGGGATTTTAGTCAATTTTAGGCCTATATCAACTTGGTTGCCCTATATAAATAGAGGAAGTCGATTTAGGTTGGATCATTGTCACACACACTCATTTTACACACTTGAGAGAGCATCCACTAGTTCTTTTTCTCTCAAACACAAGGGAGCACTGATGTAGCAAATCGTCTTGGGGGGGATAATACACTTCGAGGGATTTTCTCTTGGATTAATGAAGTGATTCAATGGTGATTTGTGCAAATTTATTGTGAGTAATCTTTTTCCATTTTGTAATTGTTGTAGAATTCATGTTTCACTCAAAATTTTCATCTTAATGTATTGAATCTTTTATGGCTCTAACATCTCCTTTTGCAAAATTTTCACCAAGTATCCATCAAGGAGCCTTAGTATAGTTTCCTTGACCTTAAATCTCTAATAGATTGAAAATCACCAGCGTTTTGATATAGAGGTTTTTTTTCTTAACTCACTCCAATCAAGTCTTCAGCCATAGACCTCCAGAGGAATGAAAAAAGCAATAATCCATTTAGTGTGTCAATCTTTATAAATAAAATAAACCCTAATTTTTTTACTTTTCGTATGGTGATTTTCGATTATGTTACAAAAAAATCCACATATAATAGAATAAAATTCCTTAGACTTCATAGTCCTAGGGTTTTTTTTTTTTTAAATTAAAAAAAACAAAATCACTTTTTATGAATTTTTCAGCCATCCTTTTAGAGCTGACATCTAGGGTTTTGTAGATGTTTTATACAATTTCAGCCATTGAAAATTTGTTGCAACTTATTTCTTTATTTACTCAATCAATAGCCTTTGCATATTTATTGTTTATCATCGTTTATAAGTTTTTTTATAATTGTTGTCATAAATGCTGTAAATTGTATTGTTTTAAAACCTTAATTTATTACAACAATTGATAATTTAATGGTATAATGCGTCTGGCATCTATTTGAGCCTCTCCACGTCAGTTTAAGGCCTCTAGATTTAACCATTTCTCCTTTGAACTAGTTACATTGAACTATTTCTCACCTCATCTAGAGTTCTACCTTATTGAATATTATGAATATCATCTTTGGGTGTTTTATTTAGCGCAACCCTTGGAGGTTAGTTAGCCTAGGAATTCTTGGGTTATCTAATCTCCAAGATCCACTAGGGAAGCCTCCCTTATGAGGATAGTATCCATCCAAAGAACAGCAAGGAAACACTTACTAAGGTAACAGTGGTAACTGATCCTGTTGTTGTCATTTAATCTAGAGTGCTTAGAGAAGCTTTGCACTAGGGTGCTAGACTTTGCAGTAATAGGTTTGATACTCAAAATTCAAGGATACACAAAATTCCAATCCAATCGATGCATTTTCAAGCTACAATCCCCCATTCTACTTTTCACTTTTAAGATGAGTAATGGTAAGCATGTTGAGTCAGTAGAGCCATGAATTAGTGAACCATGATCATGTATGGACTTTTGTCACATGAATAATAGCGATGATGTCAAGCGGCACTGACCATGCATGAATTTTTTCCACGTGGCAGCTGTAGGGTCAGGCATATTAATCTCACTCAAAGTGTGTAGTATATCAAATGCATCATCAATATGCCCTAGAGTATCAGTAGGTTGCATGCATACTAATTATATGGCTTCTATATGCATGTGTTTTATATACATGATGATGACATGGACACAAATCATTAACATGTGTGAATTTTTTCCACATGGCAGCTGCAGTGTCAGGCATAATTGTTAATCTCACTCAAAGTATTTAGTATATCAAATGCATCATCAATGTGCCCTAGAGTATCAGTAGGTTGCATGCATGCTAACCATATGGCTTCTATATGTGTGTGTTTTTTATATACATGATGGTGACATGGACACAAATCCATAACATCTTGGGAGGTACATTTGACTATTTGTAAGGAGTATGGCCAGCTTAAGGCTTGCCCTACCAAAGAATGAAATAACCAAATATATATGGAATAATCTTGCAGATATTCTACACATGCCGCAACAAAAGTATTTACTCTGGTTGCTACAAATGCTGCTTAATTTACTCCAAATGTCCTAAACTATTTAGATCATTCACAATCAATACCATAACCATAAGTTCATATTAGGGATAACGTTACGACTTTTTCCATTAATATATAGAATCAATAAATTATATTAAGTAAATGAAATACACTTATGAGGTCCCAGCCCCTGAAATTCCAAAGTCACAAGATAATTATGTTAAATCTTCTTGCAATGCATTTATTTTCAAATAAAATTATTCGCCACTATATAAAATATGTTTAAGAGAAATAGAGCACAATGCTTAATGCAGATTACTACCTGAATCTTGTTAACAACAGTGCCATGAGTACTTCCAAGATCATAAATGAATACATCACCATTTCCTTTGTACTGCAGAACTGAAAATACAACCACAAGCAAGAAGATCAGACAATAGAGCAATCCAAAAACTGTACTCATCTTATACATTTAAAAGGGGAGAAGCAGAGATATCCTACTAAAATCAGTTCAAGACAACACTACACTCTCCATATGTGATGTCATTGTCACTTGAAATACATAAAGGGGAATTGAATTGACTATAGTTGGTGAATCTTTGTTATATGTAGAAAGAGAGAGAGCTATTGATTAAGACAGGGATATCTCCTCTTCCACCTCAACATCTCCTTCTATATACAGAGCTAAGGAGTGCTTCTCTCTTATCAGGATTTTATGCTTACCTACTTGGTCTATCCCTTCTTACACTCTCGTTTTATTTTCACTTGCATTTCTTTTCTTTTGGCACTCCAACAAGACTATTATAAATTGTATTTTCTAGTCCCAATGACCTATTTTTGATCCCTCGTGGACAATATCTTCTCTTGAATTGAAGGAATTGTTATGTTATTATTACCACTCACAAAGTTTCACATATATAGTCAATTCACATGTATTTTATATAAATACTTGGTATTTTAAAATAAATGGTGCAATTACTTTTTGTGAAATTCTGAAGTAGCTACTTGAGGCAGATTAGCACATAACTTTTTTTCCTTCTTTGAAATTGAGAAACATTGCTACTATGGTCTGGATCTAACGATTCTAACCACATACCATGGTTTTTGGAGTAGATACTGGAATCTCCAGTAAGTTGATTTAAGTCTTCAACTTATTGAAGAAACGCATCAGCTGGCATCAGTGTTTTGAAAAACCAGCCAAATCAGAACCGAAACCTGCCAGTCAGCCCCCCAGATACGTTCAACCAGAGCCTAGAGGTTGAACCAGTTCGGGGACTGGTTCCATATCAAACCAGACAGTTTCGCACAGAACTGGTCCAGTTCAGCCATCTTAATAAAACAAACCATCAACTGCAGTAAATATATTCCTCAAATGGGATAAGGCAAAGATTACTATGGCTCTTGATTGCATGATCCATGTTTTCATCAGAGACTCAGGCACACTCTCCAACAGCTAAAAAGATCCATTGAGAGAGACTATTTAGCATCAAAAAAATTTCATGATATTCCAAAAACAGAAGATATATACACTGAATCCCTAGCTACATACATGTCAGAATCAAAATAGATTAAGAGCGTCCGGTATTATTGAGAAAATCGGTTCTCACAGTCTCAGATAACCACAGTACAAATTCAACTTGAATGCCATCAAGCCTCCTCAATGGCGCAAGTATCCTTTTTATTCATAATATACCAAACAGGAAATTTTTCTTGAAGTTTAATGGCCACACAATACCATATAACCAGAATAAATTCAATATTAGAAAAGTAAGCCAAAATGAAAATCTAATGGTTAGGGTTATAGATGCAGTTGATCATGTGATAGATGCTTTATCAATCCAATGTTAAGGGTTAGATGCAGTTGAACATATGGTAGCTGCTTCATCAATAGAACATCTGTTTGTTTTGACTTTTCTTTAGACCTCAAAGGCCTGCAATGCTACAAAGAAGACCTACCAAAAGTATTCCCAGAAATCCTTACTAAGGAACACTCCATATTATGTAGTAACCTAGAAGCTTATAGCACGTTTTCAGACTCTAGATGCCACTTAGGGTCTATATGTATGCATTTGTGTTAAATTGGCAACTAGGGCCAAACTCCATGTGGGTCGGCTTATTTATGGCAGCTGATATTTTTATTGGATCCCTCTCGTCTAGAGGTGTAGGATTGATCCAAAGATCATCCGATTCCGATAAGTATTTATGGAGATATGAATTTATTTTGTTTATATAATTATTGTCAAGCCGACCAGCGCTTATGTAGGCTCTAGAAGCCCAACCGACATGTCTATTCATCAACCTCGTTTTGGTATAAATAGATGAGGATTTGTTATCATTTTGTATGTGTATTCTTGGTGTGATCTCCTCTACATGTCTTTGGGTTTTGAGGAGAGACACTAAGAATATACGCTGGCCCTAAACTACAGCCACGTGATGCCCTAGCATGCTGTAAACCACAGGCTTATATGGAAATATAATACGCTGTCCAGAAGTCTTATACACAGGCCCTAATCTACGTAGCCCAGGAGGCTCCCATATACGCATATCAAGGAGACTTATATGCTGTTCATAATGGAGACAAATACGCAGATCAGGAAGACTTATATGCTGTTCATAATGGAGACAAATACGCAGATCAGGAAGACTTATATGTTGTCTTTAGACACTGTTCATAATGGATATTATACACTGGTCATTATGATTGCTATACGCTGTTCTTATACGCTGTTTTGGAAGTCATTTATATGCAGGGCAGAAAGACTCCCTACATGCAGTAACAGTCATATGGAACAGCCCCGGTCATAACCGCAGTCACGAGGAGATGAAGCCGCAGTCATGAAAAGAGGAGCTGCAGGGTTTGACTGCACCTGGTTTGGGTTTTAGGTGCAGTCACAACCTCGATGCATGGAGCAATGAATAAGTTCTCCGCAACAAAGTCTGGGTACACTTAAGATCTGAAGGCAGTATCCACAGCAAAGTCTGAGCATGACAATCTCGGCATTCCTGTGAATGAATCTGCCTGGACATATATATTTGCTATCTCAGACATACATATATTCTCTGCCTAGATGGAAAGTAGATCTCGGTGGATCTACTTCAGTCAATGTGATTCAGAACTCTTACTGTCCTCACTGTCTCAGCCTAATGGAGATCACAGTGATCCTGAAAGTGCTATCTCAATATCAACATATAGATATATTATAATTACGTTGAAGAGAATTTCGGTGATTACTGTGTCTACTGCAGTTTTATCATATATATCTATAGCAGCATGATGATGGATAGGATCATGAGCATGGGCAACATGATCATGGACAACTTGATGTTGAGAATAGCTCAGTGATACTTAGATGCCGCACTACATAATGAATTGGCAGCATCAAGAAGCAGCACAATACATGGACAGCATGATGTATGAGGTCATGGTCAACATGATGTGTGGGTAGCACAATGATCATGAGCAGCATGATGATACAGCATGATGGTGTTGCACAGTCAGGTGCAGCAAATGAACGAGATGCAGCACGATGACAGGTATCAGTTGAAGCAGAATGTCTTCAACTGATCTCATCATGATACGAAATGATCTATGCTAGATCTAGATAAGTCAAAGTATTGACTTCTGTTGTAAATGTACTCTCTCTCTCTTTCTCTGCTGAACTTTGAAGATAAAAGAAGATTTGATCAAAGGGTTTCCCCACACATTGTGGGGTTTGTCCCTGGCTTGCGCCATATCTTGTGTCCTCTTGCGTTGGCTTGTCTTCTGCGATTTATATTTATGTTCTATCTGCAGTTTATCTTAATGCTGATGTGATTGCTAACTGTGAAAATTTAAATAAATTGCTCCAGCATAGAACATACCTAAACTTAACAATTTGGCTTTGCATATGTATTGTACTCAATACCATTTTGCTATATTCATCCTTATGTGGTATATAATGAGCAAACCAGTGTTGTTAAAAGCGCAATTTTATCGCGATTTATTGAAAAAATCGCGTGTTTTTCACCTCGGTGATTTAATCGCGATTTTTATTCAAAAAAATCACATATCTTTTTTTTGCCAATTTTTTCCGAAAAAATCGTGGCCTAGCGGGGCAGCGCGATTTATAATGAAATTTTTGGTTTTTTTTTATCATTTGAACAGTGGGCGCACGTGGAAGGAGGAGGAAGTCTTGGAGAGAGCAGCTGAAGAGGGTTTGTGACCGAATCTAAGTGCTTAGAGGACAAATTCAAGAGGAGACCACCGATTTCTCCATAGAAACGGTATATGGATTAATTTTTTTTGTTTTCATTGTTTAAAAACATTGTTTTTCTATGTTTTTCATTGTTTTTGGTTGGAAAACTTCATATGGGCACCATTTTTCTTTTGTTTTCATTATTTTTAAAGAATTTTTTGCATTTCTTCATTGATTTGGGATGGGTAATGTTGTCGCGCGGATTGGCACGACAACGCTCAGACCGGGGGCTGTCACTCTGATCCCTGATCCCTCCGTTTAAGCCTGTCTCCCGCGGCTAAGGGGGGTAGACCCTGAGAGATGATGAAGACCAACTGTCGACCAGTTGGTTGGGAGACACGAGACACGATTAAGATAAGCACTAAAATGATTTGATTAGTTAGCAGACCAGTGCCTTGAGAGATCATTATTAAGATGATTACTTGTTAAATGGTATAGAAACGTGAAACGTGAACAGCAATCATTTGTCATCAGCTAGATCACAGTGCTCTTAGAATGACCCAAATGATATCCAGCAACTGAAGATTTAAAAAAGATGAATGCATCAAACCACCACGAGTTATAAACCATTAACTAGATATCATATTCGTATCTCGACTTGAAACTTCAGATCTCAACGTGAAAGATATAGCATGAAAACAACTGAATCTGGCAACAAAAATAATTTTCCCACAAAAAACTTTTATACCCCTTCAGACAAAGATTAAACTTAAAACAAAATTTAAAATTTAATCTAAAACCCTGAAGGAAAATTTTTTATTTATATTTTATATTTTATATTTTTCATGATGAAGACTGAAGTTTCAAGTCGAGATACGAATATGATATCTAGTTAATGGTTTATAACTCGTGCTGGTTTGATGCATTCATCTTTTTTAAATCTTCAGTTGCTGGATATCATTTGGGTCATTCTAAGAGCACTGTGATCTAGCTGATGACAAATGATTGTTGTTCACGTTTCACGTTTCTATACCATTTAACAAGTAATCATCTTAATAATGATCTCTCAAGGCACTGGTCTGCTAACTAATCAAATCATTTTAGTGCTTATCTTAATCGTGTCTCGTGTCTCCCAACCAACTGGTCAACAGTTGGTCTTCATCATCTCTCAGGGTCTACCCCCCTTAGCCGCGGGAGACAGGCTTAAACGGAGGGATCGGGGATCAGAGTGACAGCCCCCGGTCTGAGCGTTGTCGTGCCAATCCGCGCGACAACATTTTTTGGCGCCGTTGCCGAGGATAGAGTTTTTCTGTCCTTGGCGTTTCAAGGACATTCATCTCCTCACCTCTCATTATTCTTTCATCTTTCTCATCCCTCATTTGAGCTGGCAGATTCAATATTTTGGCATCTTTTCATCACATATCAGCAGCATCTCTTCGGTTTTGTTTCTTGTTTGGGTGGCGACTCCATTTTCTCATTTTTTTTTCCCAGACAAGAAGCTTGCCTCATATCTGCTTGCTGGTACCCTTTTTAGATCTTAGAATCAGATTTATTGTTCAAGTGGTGACTCCACTTCTTTCATTTTTTATTTTCTTGAGCATAAATCTCTTTCTATCATCCATTTGATCCCTTATTATTCATCATGGACTATTCGTTTAAACCATGTCATTTTGATGACCTCCATGACATTCCGGAAGTGGCCATCTCTAAATTACCTTTTTTCTCAAGTGGTGATTCAGTCGCTGTAAAAAGGCATTTAAATAGGCTTACTCGCATAATGATCATATATTGTAGACCCTCTCTGTACGATTACGAAGATGTCAAAATGCGTCTTTTTGTCCTTTCTTTAGAGGGTGATGCTTTAAATTGGTTTAATAATTGTCCTGAAGATTCTTTCACATCTTTACAAGACATTGTCAATGCTTTTAAAGACAGATATGGTTATCCAGATAGTCTGCCTTGTGCCCCTAAAACTGTGCAGCAGAATGAAAGAGGTCCAGCTGTCAGCGAAAGATTCCAGGACAATGCTTCATATCAGAATGTGCCATCCACTTGTACCATTACAAATCGGATTCATGATAATGGAAAAGCAGGGACAACTGACAATGAAAAGGAAGATCAAAAGCAAATTATACAAGAACTAATGTTGCTGGTAAAAAATATGAAGATTAATCACGACACAGAAATTAGTTTTATGAGAAGCAAGTTGTCAGGCTTAGAGGAAAATATGATGACCATGAAAGCTAATCATGATAGTGAAATTAATTCTATGCAAAACAAGTTATTAACTATGGATGAAGAAATGACTATCATGACATTCGATCATAATAATCAGTTGGCTACCATGCAAGCAAATCATGAGGAAGAGATAAACTCTATGCAGCATTGCTTGATGGTCATAAAGGAAAAAGACGATAAAGTAATAAAAGATATGAAAGCTAATCAGATATGCCTTCAGAAAAAATTATTGACCATGGAAGAAGATCATACCAGGGAAATCAGTGCTATGAAAGATGAACACTCTAGCCAGATAAATCAGGAGCCTTCTCATTTGTTGCAACAAGCTCCATCTTATTATGAGGAGGTCATTGGTTCGATTGAAAGGGGGTTAATTGAAGGTGATCCAGATAAACTTAAGAACGATAAAGATCAGATGCAAGATGAAGAAAAACATGTCACGCATATCTTACATACTTCATCTAAAAGCTTTGAAACAGAAAGTTCCATATCATCAGTAATCCAGCCTGCCACAAAGAAAAAGCGCAAGAGAAAGAAAATGAGAAGAAGATTTGATACATCAGACGGCCGCGAGCAGCTTGATTTTCGGATAAGAAAAAGTCCTACCATATGCAGAATTGGACATGGTACATCCGACAAGCAGCCGGCAGATTTGCCTGAAAGCAGGCAAATGCTCAGTATGCACTATATTGAACACATCTAATGCCGTAGGGCATCCTTTGTATCGTATTTCTAACCCTATCTCGTGTCATTTTTGTTTAGCTAGTTTTATTTCATGAATAAATTGTCATTTATGCTCTTAAGAATAAATTTCCATTTCTTCGTTTCTGTATTTTATTTCATTTGATGATATTCTGAATGGATACTGCTGATATATGTCTTTTGTCGGTGGATGCAAATTCTAGGTTCTTGCACACTATCACTTCATATCTAGTATGCATCCCCATATGGAGCCAGATGTTGACTACTGGAGTAGCACCTGATGATTATGTGAAGACTCCATGGCCAAGGATGATTTAGAGGACACTTGTACCATCAGCTGTCATCAATCAACAGAGTTTTTTAACTCTCCTTCTATCTTCTCATCATCTTTCTTCTTTGTACCCAGATTCCACACCCTGCGGGAAATTGTAATACGTGATGCTAGTATGATGAGTTTCTTGAATTTGTAACAGGCCTAGGATGTGGGACTCGATCAGCAAACGAGTACACCTTGGAGTGTTTTTTTTATCCGGTTAGTTATCCCTTCTTTTTCAGAGGCGGATAATTCTCTGGATTTTTTCACTCATTTTTACCCCAAAGCCGAGGTGACAGTTTGAAGATTGAGCCCATGACACATCTTAGTGTCTAGGGTCGATGTATATTACCATACTAGAACACACAAAAAGTTTCGTGGAATTTGGCTAGGTCTAAGTAGGATTTAATAGCTAAAAATTTCTCGCAAAACGGGATTTTTTAATTATTTTTTATGTAAAGGCATAAATAAGTGGCCTTAGGAAATGTCTAGGGCGTATGACCACTCGAAATTCATCCTCAGAGGCCCAACATTCTCCTAGAGCCTACTTTGGGGATCAAAAAATGACTCAGAGTCCCTCAAAAGCCGATTTTTCAAGTGACAGTAGCAAAAATGAAGAAGAAATTCAAAAAAATGAATAATTGGAAAAATTTATAAATTTTTCCAAAGTCAAAATAAGTCAAATTTTGACATGGAAATTAAGCAGAGAATCAAGGGTGATGTGGCATGCAATGTGGGGCCCACCTCAAGTCAAAGTTTCAACAGAAATTCAAAGTCAAAGCAAGTCAAAGGGGCCAACGTTGAGTTCATATGCATGCTTAAAGTTCATTTTTATTTAATGCCTACTCAGCACATTACACGCTGGCCAAGTCATTACACGCTAGCCAAGTCAAAAGGAATGTAAGTGGGTAGTCCGTACGCATATATCTCAGCATTTAACGCAGGTCAGAGCATTTAACGTGGGCAGTCAACATGGTCAGCACAACAAATACGTGGGCAGTCCATACACTCAGCCAACCAAAAAATCCACGCTGGCCCAATCAAAGTTTACGTTGCCAATCAAATTCTAACGTGGGTAGCACAGCAGTTACGTGGGTAGCACAGCCAGTCTACGTGGGCAGTCCATACACGCTGGCCCAATCAAACTTCAACGAAATTGTTGGCAGCGCACAGCAGTTATCAACGACAGTCTGTGGGCAGGTATCCTCGCAGATTTTGGAGGCAGCCGAGCTCAGTTTAACACAGTTGCCACAGCAGTTTTAACGTGAGATATCCCAGCAGTCAACACAGCTCCACGTTGGCACAGCAAAGTACGTACGCAGGTATATACAGTAGTTTAAACGTGGGCATGCACAGGCAGTTAGAGCAGTATTTAACGTGAGCTGGACAGCAGTTAACGTGTCATCTACAGCAATACGTGGGCAGCATTTAACGCAGATTTGAATCCAGCCAATACGCAGCAGTCAACTATAGAAGACACGCACAGGCTAACAACAGTTTAGAGGCAGTTATCTCCAGAAATTGAACAGTCATAGCAGCCACTTGTACAAATTCGTTTTACATTGGGATTGTCACTTGCTACACTTGTCATTGTCTCTTGGCATTGGGATCTCCTCCCATTTTCTTATTTATATGAGTCTTGGGCTCTTATTGTATGAAGGATAGAACGAGCTATTGGGCTGGTGGAGACTCTGCCAGATTTTGTACTCAGCTTTCACATAAATAAATAAAAGTCTTTGGGGTTACTGGCTTCTTTTGTGGCGCATGCTTTGGTTGATGAGGTATACCTGTGTCGTTTGATATTCATTTGATTTCATATTTGCTATCTAGTTGTTTTCCTTTGTGCATTTGCCTGAGGGCATTATTGTCTAAGGAGGAGAGATTTGCAGCTATCTCAAATCTCCTTTGGGCTTGGTATATTTTGTACACTTGTTGTAGCTTGTCATTCTCGGTTGAATGACAAGCTCAACTTGGTCTCTATATGCCAAGTCTCTTTTGCACTAACAATTGGTTTGCAAGCATTTTGTGTTTTCAAGGGATAGGTTGCCAGCTCTATTGGAGTGTGAGGACTTCTTCGATTGGAATAGTCACCTCCAAGGATATCAAAGGTCCCACAAGTTGTTCAAGCCAGCAATCTCATAAGACATCAAAAGACCTACTCAAGAGGGAGTTTCTTGAGCCCTTAGCTTATTTTCTATCTTAAAAAATTATCACATAGTTTCTTCTTTCATTTGAAAGCATTTGACTTCATTCTAAGCAAATAAAAAATTTTCATTTCTTAAAGAGCAACGCTTTGAAGGCACTGGTCGTTTATGTGTTTCATGCTTATCTCATGTGTTAATGGCTATTGCTCATATCAGGTTGTGCTTATAGATTTTAGATAAATAATCTATTTAACTCTAACAGTTCTCCTAGAATCTCGCATCTTTGTTTTCAGCTTAACTTTTCATTAGCGACCACCCCCCTTAGCTAACCTAGGAGATAGCTCAAACGGAGAGAGTTGGGATTAGTGTGACAGCCCCTTCTCTGAGTTCCCTGCCACCAACCACACCTTGTGGGGTTGAAGGCTTTTCTCACTAACTGGTACGTAGGTGCGGGCGGCAGGGTCAACATCTTTCTGGCGCCGTTGCCGGGTACAAGCTTTCTTGTACCTGGGAAATCGACTAACCTTTTGATTTTAGCATTCTGAGCTTTAGATTTAGATTCTTGTTCAAGTGGCGACTCCACTCAATCCAAATTTTGCAAGAGTCTCTACTAGGAGAA
>APFE031507232.1:0-14624 GCA_000404065.3 Pinus taeda
TGCCTGAAAAGTCATTTATTTTAATTTATTGATAATTTACCTCGGGCATTTTTACATTCATGACGAAATGGTTTTATGTTATTGCTTTTTCTCTGTACTTGTATCTTTTGGCGTCTGCCAGAGCTATTCTCTTCAAGTAAAAAATGCTTGTCTGGAATGTTTAGAGCTAAAGTCTGCCTATGCTTGCATGGTAAATATAGCTAAAATAAATCACCAAATGCATATGGTCGGAATGGAGATACATTATATGGTATACTTGTACTAACGGTAACGACAAGATTTGGGCAAGTCATATGGTGGGTCTCTTTAAAAGAAATATGTGACATCTGTTTGCTGCGCTGATGCTGCTCATTTGATGGGCCATCTTAAAGTGTTCATTTTGTTTATTTAGGTCATCGGATTGTATCTGAGGCAGGCTGCGTTGGTATTTTGGCGTCAAGGTTGCAGTAGCAAACAGAATGTATCCAAGAAATCTGGTGCTACTTCAGTAGTGCACTGCTTTCAAAACTGTTTTCAGTTCGGAAATGATATTTTCTGCACAGTTGATAATTTCATTGGGGAGTTCATCTTGCAGTTTTCCAGGTAATTATGGCAATTGGATTAGGGACATAAATTTTGTCCAGCTTTAACATGTCACGGTCTAGAACTAAAAGTTTTTGAATTGATTTTTTCCTTTTTATGTATCCTTTTTAGGCAGGCCTTTTTTAGCAGGGAAATAACTGTTTGACGATGTTGTAGAGTTTTAAATGTATGAACTTCAGGCCAAAGTATACAGTAAAAGAACAAACAAAATTGGGAAAATAACCTCTTTTAGATAATGTTTCGATGTAATTATTTTATGCTATTTATTCTTGTGCCCAATTCACCCTTGGACAATGTTATACTCTTATGGTACAAGAGATGTAGCATAAATGAGAAACTCCATTTGCCATACAGGAGAAAATTGAAGAAAAAGAAATTGAGATTGCTATTGATCACCACATTGAATCGCAAAAAAGATGTGAAACAACACAGCCAAATTTTCACCTTGAGCACCCTGTGCGTTCTAAGCGAGTGGACAAAACCAACAATAATGCATAGTAATGAGAGAAGTAAAAAAATCGCTAATTATTAAATATCAGTGTTCTCAATATGAAGTTTGAAGGTAACAAAGTATGGGAGCCAAGGCCGTGTCTTGTGAAAGCGAATTTGAGAAATGGAAGATATATTAGAATTGATGCTACAAATAGAATGATTCCCTTTTTATATAATATGAGAAAGAGTGCCCACTTAAATATAAAAACTATTTATCAAAAGAAAACTGGAAAAAAAAAAATCAACAATGACATGGTTCATTGATTAATTTCATGATAATAATCGAGTAACCTGAAATGTAGAGTTTCAAAATTATTAATCATATTTTGTGTTAACGCTAAGATGTATAACAATTTATGTATAAAGCATTTAATCTGAAGCAACGACCCATGCCCTGTGAAATGAATAATGGCACTTTTAGCGATTCTGTTAACTTTAAAGAATGAAAAAGCAAGGCCAACGAAAATCCAATTTGAAAATAAAATTAAAAAACAATGGGATACACAATTATGAAATTGAAGATAAAATTATGAAATTAGGTGATGTGGTAAAGACCAACTGTTTCTTTGCTATTTTAATCCGTGAAACAGTTGTTAGTGGTGTTTTCCTTTACGAGGGTTTGTACATAGATAATCATTGTCAATTGGTTTGGTTTTATTGAGCATTGTTGGCAATTGCTGTGTGTGTTGAGTTGAAATAATACCCTGATTGTTATAAACATGGAAGATTAAACATAAAACTATCAAATATAATGAATCTAGAGGGATGTATTGCTAGTGTATTAAAATTTGTGCATATGTTTGTACCTTTTCAGTGGAGGGGTGAAAGGGTTAAGTATTCTTAATGTGCTGCAAAATACAATCGAATAAGGATGATTGAGCGAATAATAAATGAGCACAAGAATAACATAGCTCTAGCTTCATCATCAAAGCTTACCCCTACAGAACTTAAATGACTTGTAATAGTATTAAAATCATTTAAATGGTTTGCAACAGATCCACCTTCTGACATCTTTATATTAAATAATCGTTTCATAAGAAATACCTTGTTTGAGGCCGAGGGTTTTTCATATAGTTTCACCAACGCCTTAATCAAACCTTATGTCGTTGTTTCTTTCGAAATGTTGAAGGCAACTGACGCTGCGAGGCACAACCGTACTATTCCGAGTGCCTTTCTATCGAGAAAGTTCCATTCTTCATTTGTCATACCCGTCGGCATCTTTGTTTTTCTGCCCAATGGTAGGTACAGATCTTTTTGATACAGATAATCTTCCATTTGCATCTTCCACAACAAGAATTTTTGGCCATTAAATTTCTCAACTTTAAACTTACCATCTTTCGCCATTGCTTCCACTCGAACGAGGAACCCTTCTTTCCTACGAGTTTATCAGCCAAATAGACCTTCGGCTCTAATACAAATTGTTAGAAAATTATATATTACAGAGCAATGGAACACATGGAATATTGCATAAATATAAACACAGAAAACGCATAAAACTAGAGAGACAGATATACATGGTTCACCCATTTTGGGCTACGTACACCCCGAACAACCAGTCCTTTCTTTCTATTATCCAACAAAATGAAGAGACACAACCTATAGCAGATTCGTTGTAATATCCTCTATTTTCTCTGACAGGCTCACCTCTCTATTTCTCACTTGGAGAATACACAACTATTACACAGCTTCAATACAATGCCCTCATACAAAGAGAGGGGTTGCCTTCTAGGGAAAAAAAACCTTAAACTAAACATAAGTTCTACCATCAGATCATCCACCTAATGAATGGCCCAGATTGACTAGAAATTACTATACTTTTACAAGGCAATTTTACATCTGTTTTTAGCTTCGGGGGCGCTGCCCCCAAAACCCCCGCCAGGGGACCGCTGACCCCTGAACCCCCCAGACGGGGGGGATCGGCGCCCCCAAACTCCCGCAAGGGGTGTACAAACTTCCTGGGGTATACGTCCGGCTGAATCAAAGACCTCTAAATAATCATGCTCCACACCCAA
The DNA here is from genome assembly GCA_000404065.3 of Pinus taeda. Taxonomy (NCBI): domain Eukaryota; kingdom Viridiplantae; phylum Streptophyta; class Pinopsida; order Pinales; family Pinaceae; genus Pinus; species Pinus taeda. The sequence continues at coordinate 3,087 of APFE031507232.1, forward strand.
CACATGCGTGGGCAGAAGTGATGATAATAGTGACTACATCGAGCCAAGAGCAGCACAGAAACAAAACTGTGAACCTCCATTGAGCTAATGGGGAGTGCGAGCATACTTGTGAGAGTGAAAAGCAGTGAGTTATGTATTGGCGAAGAGTGTTGCAAGGGTAGTGTTGTGGTGAAGCAGTGGAGATCCCTGAGAAGAGAATGAAGAGTAGTGAGTTGTGGATTGGAGGAGAGTGTTGCATGGGTAGTTTTGTGATGAAACAATGGAAATAAAAGAAAATGTTGTAATGGGCAGCGAGAGGAAGACTGCCACAAGTGTTTAGAAAGTAGAGTGTAGAAGTTGAAACTGCAGATAATCATTATATTGGTATTTTACTTATAACTAGTATGCCTTTGTTTTCAGTATGAAAATTGTATGAAATAGTAAAATAGTGGTAGTGACAGGTTGGTGCCTACACACTTAAGAGGTTGGTGCCTATAGGAAATTTGGTGCTTGCTAAACAAAATAGGTTGGTGCCTCTTAGAAATTTGGTTCTTGCTAAACAAAATAGGTTGGTGCCTCTTGGCATGTTGGTGCTTGCTAAACAAAAGAGGTTGGTGCCTCTTGGCAAGTTGGTGCTTACTAAACAAAGGGGTTTGGTTCCTCTAGTGAGTGGGTGCTCATAAACAAATAGATGTAATTAAGTTGGTGCTTAATTTATATCATAAAACAAAAAACAAATTGGTGGTTTTTTTCCCTCTGAGTTTCCACATGAAAACACTGTGTCAAATCTATGTTGGTCATGCGATTTTTGTTTGAATATGTGTTCTGAAAGTTTATAAGATCTACTGCTTTATGAATGAATGCTTTCACATATGAAAGAACATAAGAAGGAGCTATAAGCACAATAAGAAAAGAAAATAAAGAGTTTCTTAAATTACTTATTTACCCCCCTAGCGATTCCTTAATTCCAACATCACTTGCAGCTGGATGGACAAAAGAAGCTCATCAAAGAGTAAGAAAAAGGAGCACATGCATGTAACCATATTACAAGATCAAGACCATTGAAGACTCCACAACATCAAGCCATGAAAAGGAGAAGACAAATCACATCGAAGAGCACATCTATCACTCAGTAGCAACAACAGCTTGACATTGCCACCACAACCAGCTGATCCATGTTCGCAGTGTCATGTCAACTTGTGTCATGAGTTGTCAATGCCACATCACTACTATGGGCCATATATGTTGTAACTGAATGTAATGTAAAGTGAAATTCCAATAGACACACACATGAATATGAAGAGTCACGTCAGTTGAAAAGTCATAGGAAGTTGAATAGTCATGAGGGTAGTCCAAGAGTCACAAGGGTCAAACATCACCCCTGGCTATATATACCCCTCCCATTGTATGAGCAAGGAATTTTCACCTTGGCTCTTCCCACATAGCCTTGAGAGTTTCAGTCAGTTCTTTGAGGAGCGAGGAGTGGCTTCAATGTCCCACTACTGGGACTAGTGATGTATGGTGTACATATGTGTCTTGGAAATTTTTCTTAATACATAAGACTGTTAAGGTGAACACGTTTTCATGCATGTTTTGCATATGTTTGTAAGACTATTCTTTTGGCATTTGTAATGCATGTTTGTTTCATATGTACTAAATAGTTTAACCACTCTGGTTGTTTTAGTACTTACATTATTGGGAATGTGTTGTATTGGTTAACATTGTTGTCTCGTCCTTGTGGACTACTCCACGGGACATTAGACATACCTTTCTTGTTTACTAGTTATAACGACTGTCACATCCATGTGGACTACTATGTTGGATGGTGTACGTGTTTTCCTTTGTACTTCAGTTTTAATGACTGTCACATTCGCTATGGAATACTCTGCTAGATGTTGGACAAACCTCTTTTGGTTTGCGAGTGTCTCTTCCTGGGTGGTACTACCACCTCTAACTTAGAGGTTCACTTTACTCTCCCCTTTTGCAGTAAGAGAACCTAGACACAAGTTACATTACACACTCACCAGGCACACTCACCTCATTTTTTGAAGATACCATCATAACACTCTCATGTGTTGAACAGTAAGAGCTAAGGAAAATCTCTAAGAGAATGGAAATTGGTCCATCCTACTGGATGGGACTCCTACACCAAATGGTGTGATGTCTAGTTGGGACTTCATACCAAGGAGATCTCGTGAATGTTGCAAGTTCAACGCCATCAACACTAAGTAACCATCCAATTGGGGTAAACATGTGACGAGAGGCTACTGTCATATGATTCAAACTCCTAGGTATCCTTAAGGAAGTGGAATTGATAGAATCCCATTAAACATACCTTCTACATTAGCACAAACACTCCCAGGAGCCATCCCAATCACACAAGTACCATGCCCCTGGGTCCCACTGATTTGTTAAGCTATTAAACCTCTAGACACTCCCATGATATGCGCATACCAATGTTGAGAGAGCTTTAGATGCTCCCATGCTATGGGCATGCCAGCATCTAGAGAACTCTAAATGCTCCCACAAGCCTACATGACTGTGTCCAGGGACTATTTCCAGTAGATCTGTGCTAGAGTCCGCAGGATTTAAGGCACTTTTCAAGCCCATAATTTCGGCCACTGCCCAGAACTTGTTGTAACTTCTAGAATCCACTAAACAAATGATGACAAGACTAATAAACCAAAAACTAACTCTAGGACTAGGCCTAACCATCCCCAATCGGGACTGACATTCTATCAAACACTTAGCATCAATGTAATCTATAGGTCTAGGATACAAAACAAAGCATGAATGACTAAAAACTCTTATGGGACATGACAAGAATGATTGCCACCTTCTCCCTTGAATTGTTATGACATCCATTATATCTTGCATCCTTCATTTTAACAATTACAAGCAAATACATGAAATAACCATGACATGAACTAGTCAATTAACCATGGTTATAACCAACATAAAACCATGGAAATAACAGTGAGATAACAACCATTAAATCTACATATAAACAAGTACAAAATCAAGAGAACTTAGCTTTTATTAAACATAGGGAAATATGACCAGGTTCGAGATTTCCACGTACCACTTGACCGTAGACATGGATGAACCAAATATTTTTTTTAGCCAGTCACCCCTGTGCCATATTCCAAACATGAATGTGGGATCTCATGGATAAACCAATCTAAAAACAACCAAGGGAATCCAATGGCTAAACCACTTCCACCCTTACCAAACCACGATCACACCAAAACCGATGCTTCGATCACAAAACTGAACTGAAATTGGAATTCCATCTAGAATCCATCACTATCTTTGAGGAATTTTCCATCTCCTTGTCTCTTAGACTTTACCGCAATCCAATCCCGGATCACTAGGCCCTAAATTGATACACCTCCCTTGGGCTTTACGTGAATCCCACCAAAACTAGTCAAGGGATTTCTAGGCCTTTGGGAATTAACCTTGAGACCACCTTTGCCCCGGATTCTGAAATCCATCCAGAAATTCCAAAGCTCAAAACCAAGATCAAAATCCCAACACACCATGGCATCCAGAAAAAGGCAAGGCTAGGTTGAAAACGACTGTCATAACCTGGAAAAACCATGCCACTGACAATAAGAGAACTATACATCAACATGCAAATCCATGCATGTCAAAACCAACTAGGAAATCACACATGCAATATGTTACCTACAAGTATTCTTGTTGAAGCGTATTGATCCTGCTCTTCCTTTCTTGCTCCCTGCTTTCCTTCCTTCCCTTTTGCTTTTTTTTCCTTCCTTGCTCCAAAGCTAGAGTGCTCCAAGAAAACTTTGTGTCCAAAAGTGATAGAGAGAAAGAGTAATGAGAGAGCTCGAAAATTGAATTGAAAAAAGGTTACAAACTAATCCTCAGAAGCCTTTTTATCAATGAGGCTTCAATTTTCTTCATTGCCCATTATTTTCCTTCATTTTCCTCCTCACATGCAACCTGTGATCTTTCACCTTACTTTTCTCCTATTTTTCTTTATTTTCATAAACAAATGTGTCAAAAATACATTTTTCCTTTTAATGCATTTTCCTTTGCCAAATGCCTTTTTCATTTTAATGCATTTTCCTTTGCCAATTTCCTTTAGCCATAAACACATCCAGTGATGCCACTAGGATAACATAGTTACCGATGAAACAGAACTATTACCTCTAAACGGGTACTCGAGCCCAAAAACCCCAAAAAAACATGAAAAAACAACCCAAAAATGAAAATTATTTATGCCAGAACGATTTTTTTTTTTAGGGTAAATTTTCAACACTTTTTAGATGGAAATAAAACCATTTTTTTTTAAATGGATGAAAAAAACAGCGTTAAAAAAATTGTTTATTCTGGAATAACAAAAAAAAAATCGGGTTACAATTTTGACAGTTTTTTTAGCAATGGAGTTAAAAAGAAAATATTCGGACTTTGAAAAACTGTAAAATTCCAACAATTCTCGGACATGATGTTAAAGATAAAATATCATGTCTCAAATCCTGATAATTCCAACTATTTCCATTCGTGTTCTTAAAGATAAAATATCTTGACTCTAAAAAACCTCGAAAACAATCATGACTTAGAAAAACATTAAAATCTTGACAGCTTTTCAACCATGCGATTAAAACCAAAGATTATGATGACAAAAAATATCAAGTTTTCAAAATATTTCAAGCATGACATTATGGAAAAATTTTGACTAAAAAGACTTTAAAATTGAACACTCGAATAAAAAGTTATTATACGAAGAGTAATTTTTTTAAAATGTTAAATGTATAGCGATTTTCAAATCTTAGCCTAAGACAACTTGAGACATTGCAAAAAAAAATTTAAAAACCAACTATCAAATTGACATGCAGTGTAGGTGAGTTCAACCCATTGTAATGAAAACTTAAAGACCAACCATGAAATTAACACATTGTGGGGTAGATTCAATTAATTATAACGAAAAATTTAAAATCTACTATCAAATTGCACATAATGGGATCGGGTTGCTAGGCAAGCATCGACACAGACCTTACAAAAAAAATTATATATATATGAAAAATACATAAGAAAACAAAAATTCAAATATTGAAAAAAAACAATAAAAAAACATAGAAAGAAATAACAAGGTGATAAACATTAAAAAACATGCCAAAAAAAATCAAATATAAAAAGTATAAATTGACATAAAAAAACTATTAAATTTAAAAAATTAACCATACCAGTAAAAAAAAATGAGTAAAATAAAATAAAACCATTAAAAAATAAAACATAAAAATAGAATTAAAAATTCAAAATAAAATGACCATTAAAAAAAAAATTATTTGGCGAGTACGCCCACTCGAGGCCAACCGCAAGGGGTGGCAAATAGATGATTCATTTATAAAAATAAATGACAAGAAACCGAATAACTTGAAAAAAAGGAATTTTTAATAAAAATAAATAGATTAATTAAAAAATATAAACAAAAAAACAAAAATTAAAAATTTAATATAATTTAGAAATAATAATAAATAAACCATTTTTAAGTTAAAAAAATAATAATATAAAAAATCATATTTAAAAAAAGTTAAATAATTACAAAAAAAATAAAATTAAATAAAAGAAAAAAAATAAATTTAAATCAAAACAATTTATATATTTATATATATCCCTTTGGAAAAGTCATAATTTTCATTAAAAAATAAAATTACATTTTGTAGATGCAAAAGCATATGTTGTATGTGACGCATAGAGCCTAGCAAGTATGTGGTGTCAAAAATGGTGTACTCCACGTAGGGAGACATTGAACTTTCACTGTAGATTCAAAATTTCTCTACACAGAGAGTATTTTGACTGTCATTTTGTATGTCTGATAACATTAAATGTAAACAATAATTACATAAACAAAAAGATAGACAGGGTCCATCTAAGCCAGTGAGTCTGTAAGGTCTATATAAGGTCGATGATAGTGTTGATAGAAGGAACCATCCCTCTGCTCTTGGATCATCCAAGTCCCAAAAGGCCTATGCGCTACTTCCTTGGATAGGAGGTCGGCAATTGAGTTTCATTACCTGTATATATGATGATAAACAAAAGTGTCAAAAAGATTGATGAGTCGGTGAATCTCGTCCAAAATATGTCTCAGAGAATATGCATTACTGTTTGTTGTTTTGTTTATCCAATTGCAAACAACTTTTGAGCCCCCAAATAATTGGATGTTCCTGCATTATTTTTCCAGAGCATATTGTATGGTATATTTGGCCGTGATAAGTTCGGAAAAATTGTTTGTACCCCTCCCCAGGCCCATTTGTATTTTGAAAAAATGAGTTCCAGTAAGGTGTAGTATGGTGCCACCCCCACATCCAATTTCCTGAGCTGAGCCATCAAAGTAAGCCCATGGGCGAGAGTAATTTATTCTTTCAGGGATAATATGTCTAGGAGTGGAGATTGTTTCTTCCTCGGGTATGATATGATAATCTGATAGAATGTAGGCAGAGATAGAAGGCCAATGGGGAGCTGAGTTCTGAAATATATAACGATTGTGAGCAATCCAAATAGCCCAGCAGGTGAGAACTGGAATATTCCTAGCTTTAGTCGGGGAGGCAACAGACCACAAAGAAGCCCATGCTTCTATCACTGTTGAGCCCCACTGATGGATTAGAGAGAAAATTTGAGTGAATATTAACCCATAGCTCTTTGACAGTCAGGCACGTGAGGAAGAGAGGATCAGTATCCTCGTTGTTGATCTTGCATAAACAACACCAGAAGGGTCCATGGAAATATATTTTGATTAAGTTGTCTCCTGTGGGTATCTTATTCTTCATAATTGTCCACATGAGGAGCCTCATCCTAGGTGGTGCTTTTAACTCCCATAAACTACTCCACCATGTTTCACATATTTGTGATCTTTTAGAATCCATTAAAACTAGATAACCTTCTTTAGGTGAATATCGCCTGTGGTTTGCAGGTGCCCATAATAGTTCATCATCTTCTTCGAATATTCTGATGTGAGATTCAGTAAGAGCAGTTGTGCAATCCCTCCAATATTGCTTCCATGGATGTGGAATTTGTAGTGCATGCCCAAATTTCCAGGGTTGTTGTGCAAAATTGGAGTGCTCTCTGTCTACAATATGGTTGATATGTGTGATTCCCATGGTTGTGAGGTGGTTCTTTAGTTCATCAAGTGGCCTGTGTGCATTTCCACATCTGATCCAGGGGTCTACCCGTATTCTTACTGATGCGCCCGAATGAATTCTCCAGGTGAGGTTGTCCTAGATAAGAGACATTGATTGCAGGACGTCCTTCCATATAATTGATATGCTTGTTGTGTTCCACTATGGTTGTGGTGCAATATATTTTGAGGTGGAAACCTTGGTCCACAAATTATGAGAGGTGATTCGCTGCCATCATAATTTGGCTGCCAAGGTTGTAGAGAAATTTTCCAGCCTTTTGATCCCCTATCCACCCCATTTCTTTGGAAGAGCTAGAGATTCCCATTTTTCCCATGCAAAGATTTTCCCCCGCCGCTTTCCTTTCCACAGGAATCTACAATAGAGATTTTGAATTCTGGATAGGATACCCCTTGGTATCCATGTCAGCGACATCCAATACACCCATGTGGCTTCCAACATCGCTTTGATGAGTATCAATCTGCCTACTCTCAATAAATATTTATGGCACCATATGTTGAGCCGCTTTTCCATCTTGGTAATTAACCAAATCCAGTTTTCAATTTTGTAACCATGAGGCTTTAGCCTATAACCCAGATATTTTAGTCCCTCATCCATTTGCAGAAGTGCATAAGGGAATCTTATCAGGGCATATTGTATCTCATGAGGAGAGCACCCAGTGGTTGTTATGGTGGACTTTGCATCGTTGATGATCATGCCTATGGCCACTAGAAAAACGGAGAAAGTATTCTGCAGCAAGGTCAAGTCACGAATACTCCTGTTGAGGAAGAGCATAACATCATCTATAAAGAGCAAGTGTGTCAGGGTGCACCTGTCTGTAATATTGATACCTCTAAGCCTTCCCCTTCTATATTCCTATTTTATGAGTTTGTTGAGACCCTCCATGATGAGTAAAAAGAGTAACGGGGACAGTGGGCAACCCTACCTGAGACCTCTCTCAGAGTGAAAGAAAGGCAATGCCGCCCCGTTAACAAGGACACTGAATGTTACATTAGTAATGCAACACATAATCCATTTTATAAACTCGTACGGGAAGCCTAAATGAGTTAGTAGCATTCTAATGTAGATCCAGTTTACTCTGTTAAATGCTTTTGAGAGATCTAATTTTAATATCATACCTTTTATTTTCTTTGACTAGATGGAGTGCAGGATCTCTTGTGCTGTCCCAACAGCCTCATGGATTTGTCTATCTTGCAGGAAGGCAAATTGCTCAAATGAAATGTGGGTGGACAGGATCGGACAAAGGCAATTGGCTATGATCTTGGCAATGATATTGTATATGCAATTGCACAAGGAGATGGGACAGAAGTCATTGAAGGTGGTAGGGTTGTCAGATTTGGGGATGAGTGATGAAGGTGGAGTTGAAGGCCTCATACATCTTTCCATTAGTTCGACAATCCTCTATAACTTTTAAGAGATCCTCTCTAAGAGTATCAAAATAATCCAGGTAGAATTCCACATTCCATCCATCCAGGCCCGGGATTTTGTCTCGTTTGAACCATTTTAAAATGGCTTCAAGTTCCCCCCGTGTGACTTCCTTTGTCAGATCCAAAGAATCATCCTAATCGACATACCTAGGGAACAGTTGAGTTGTGCGCATGACTTCTGCTATAGTAGCAGTTTGTGGAGCCTTATAATTATGTTTTAAATGTGATGTGGCCAAGGCTGCTAAACTCGGGAAGGTATTCATTGTTTCTCCATGCTCATTTGATAGCTGCCATATGGTATTGATGGCCTTGTGCCCATTCGCAAACTTCTGGTAGAATTTTTTATTATCATCCCCTTCTAGAAGCCATATAGACCTGCTTCTTAGTCACCAACTTTCTTCTCGATCCTTTAGTATCTGACTCCTCTTGGCAAGCAGGGTTGTAATCTTGTCCTTGTGTTCTTGGGTCGAGTAGATCCCTCCATGTTCATTCTAGAAAGTAGCTATATCCCCTTTAGTTGCCTTGAGGATAAGGTCCTCCTGCATTCACTTCTTGTGAGCCCATATTTTGGATAGACTCTTCAGTTCCCTTAGGTTGTGTGCAAATCCTTCAGTAATGTTCCCTCTGGCATCTGGGGGATGTGCCTTCCATAATTCAATGACCAATCTAGTATAGTCAGCATCTCTTAGCCAGGAAGAGTTAAATTTGAAGGGGCTCTAAGCCTATTCGTTCCTCCACATATTTCCAGGTATATCGGTCTAAGGTCAGGCATGCCCAAAAACCAACCCAATATCTAATTCTATGTCCCATGTTCAGCAGACTCTCCTTTATGAGGAACCGATTAAGCCTTCTAGAAAGGTTGTCCTCTCTAGTTCTATTGTTTCTCTAGGTAGGTTGAATTTTGGCTAAAGGGATATCAATCAAGTTATGATCCTCTAGGATGTTCTCAAAGAAAGCTGAGAGAGTGTCCCTTTGGGCATTGTGACCCCAGGATTCTGCAAATCCCATAGAAAAATTTAGGTCTTCACCCAGAATTATATTGTCCTGTTGTAAAATGTTAGAGTTAAGCAATCGGTTCCAATATTCTTCCCAGCTTTGGAAAGGTCCATAAACGTTAATGATCTTGATCTGTGCTTCAAGTTCAAGAGAGTAAATGTCCGCCCCAATGTGCCCAGTGCTCCCCAAATGTTACAGATTCTAATGGAACGGAAATTTATCCCCAGGGCCAATCCCCCAGATCGACCGTTTGCATCAAGAGATTGAAAAGTCCACCTAGGACGCCAAGGTTCGAGCAAGTGGGTGATAACACTAGCCTGACCTAGGGTTTCTTGAAGGAAGAGGACATCAACATATTTAGAGTTAAGCAGTCTTTACAAGGCTAATTTTTTCCCAGGGATAGCCAACCTTTGGTATTTGAAGGATAACATATTCATGGTGGGGGCTCAAGGGTATTCACTGCTCTAAGTACCCAATCTATGGATTGTTGTCTGTCGGATGCAATCTCTTCCCCTGCCTGAAGGATGGGTTTAAATAAAGAAGAAGGTCATCCACGAGGTTGCATAGGGGTAGGGGGCGGAAATCAGACCAATGCCCATGGAATCAAGGGCCTGAGATCGAGCCTAGGAACAAAGAAGGTATCTAGAGGGTGGGGGGTCAAGATCCGAGATGGATGGAATAGCGGGGGGTGTTACCAGGAATAGTGTCCACTCAGATGCTGCTATTCCCACTAAGACTGGTAGCTATCTTAGAAACAAACAAGTAAAGTCTACTTTCGCTTTCCTTTATGAAAATAGGTAAGTGTGGAACAAAGGAGACCAACCTTAGTCTTGCGCTTGATTTCCTTTTTTGATTCCTCTCCTTCCTGATAGATCTTTGTTGCTTCTTCTTCATCTGCCTAGCTTCAAAGAGCACCTGTGGAATCAAAGCAACATACTACTATCAAAGAACAGAGATCTATATTCATAAATAACACAGGACCAGATATGTTTAACCATACAAATGCATATATGAGCAAACATACAAGAATAGGAGAAAACTTGAATAGCTTTTTTAGATCAAGAATAGCAAGAGGATTACAAACCATATGTTCTGACCCAACTCATCCTCCAGCAAGAAACCCTTCTTCACCTCAAGTAAATCTTAGATCACCAACACTATGAAGTTACACCAGAAAACCAACAACACTTCTCTACAAGATACAAGATTCCAGCCTCCGGATCTCTGTGATGAGGGATCCATATATAAATGATTGTAGGGGGGTGAGTTATCTTCTGGGTTCTTGATTATGTCCTCTCTCTGATAGTTCTAATTCACTTGGAGAATGATGATCTCTTACTCATCCCTGGTCAAAAACAGAGAGGCAAGTGTCAGAGGGGAAGCTTCTGGAAGATTCCATGATCTTCCACCTCGCAAATTGTCCCTTCCATTTGTCCATTCGCAAGCATCGCACCCTACAGAGGGGCCATTCAGTATGCATCACACCCTTTACACTGGGAAGGTGATATGCATCGCACCCTCTGCACCGGGTATTTAGTATGGTCCAGTTTTGTCCATTTCTGAGCAGTTTTTAGTGGAGAACTTCTGGGAGATGATGTAATCAACTGACCTTGTTCCTTTAGGCAGTGAAGCAATGCTTTTAGGGACTTAGGATCCCTCAGTTTATGGACATTTATGATTGGGGTTGAAATTCCCAAAAATGTCTATAACAGTTGCCCCCTAAAGCATGAGCTCGTTAATCTTTTGATGTCGGGTGAAATGCTTTACCATGAGGATCTGAAGTTTTTTCGAGCTGGGAGGCGATCTTTAATAAGATACAATACAATAAATTATCTTGATAACATTTTTTTTTATGATCTATGTTATTCCGGAATAGTGTCCACTCAGATGCTGCTATTTCCACTAAGATGGGTGGCTATCTTAGAAACAAACAATCAAAGTCTACTGTTGTTTCCTTTTATGAAAATAGACGAGAG
>APFE031507232.1:17274-33715 GCA_000404065.3 Pinus taeda
GATAAGGCATTCACAATGGTTATTTACTGGTTCATTTTTTAATGAGCTTAAACACTGGGGGAAACATTTGCTCATGACTTATGTTTATTTTTTAATGAGCTTGAACTATGCACTAAAACTGCTTGTGGAGGGTTTATTTTTTAACGAGCTTGAACACTGCGACAACATTGCTCGCGATGATGGTCATTGAGTTCTTGATTTACCCTTAGCATTTCGTTCTTTCAAAGATTGTACTACCTGTTCATTTGCTTCATCAAACCGATTAGAAATGAAAACATATGCTTGATAAATGCGTTAAAAACACTAATATTTTACTTGAATTACGTGCATAGTAAATTAAAAGTGACTTTTACCTCTCATTTTACCATTCCATTTGAATTTGGTTTGTTGGAGCTCTGGAGGTGATTTTCCCCCCTGATTTTTACCAGCGGATTCCAGGAGATTCTGTGGACGATTCTCGATGCCGTTCAGACTAGGTAAGAGCTAAACTTGTGCTCTTTCATTACATGCCTTTCATTTTGGATTTTGAGCTTATTTCCTTGTCTTGCTAAGCCCCTGGGGTTTGAAGAACTCGCCCTAGGACCATCGCACCCTTCCTTACTCGAAAGGTGTGATGCATATTGATCTCTCCACTGACTAGTCAGTATGCATCGTTCCTAGTACACTTGCTAGGGTGTGATGGATGCAGGGAGGAAAGTTTTTGCACAGTTTCCTCATGAATTTTTGCTTTTTTTTTACCAAATGATGATCCTGACTCTTCCCTTGTTTGTTTTTCAGAGATTCATCGGAGAAAAATGGTTGTTACATGGCGAGAACGCGAGCATGAAGAAGAGGATGTTGTTGCTTTACATGATCCGGGCACAATAGCTGCATTACGGAACTGTGGCCTGTTGAAGTTTTTCTATATCTTTAGCATGAGGCAACAAATCAGTTTGTTGCAGTATTTCCTCAATTCTTGGGATCCTATCAACCAGGTATTCCAGATTAGGGGAAAATCAATCCCCTTGGTAGTGGTGGACATTTATTTTCTGACTGGTTTATCGTGGCATGGTGCCCCTCTCTCATTATCAGGCTCTGCCCGTGGGGGTGAGTCCGTGAGGGAGTACATTCGCCGGCATTGTAGAGAGGGATCTCAGCTGAGTACGAACAACAAGATCAATATCCGAGATGTCACTGATCGGCCCTTGCGGACCATTCTGTTTACTTTTGCTAGACTGGCTGGTAGTTCTGCTCTTCACATAGCCAACAAATCTTATATGCAGTATGCTTTGGAATGCCTTGAACCGAAGGTGTTCAATTGGTGTGATGCAGTACTTTCTGTGATGAAAGAACAATTGACCAAGGCGAAGAGCGACAGATCCAAGAACTTTGGTTATGGTTCTATTTTGACCGCTTTCGCCTTGGAGAGAATTCCACTGATGCAGCCGCAGTACATTTCACTTGGCTTACCTCCACTGACCGAACCACGGATGCAAAGATGCGTCGATCTCATGTCTCGGCATGCTGGCCAGCCCCAGATTTCTTTTTCTGAGACCTTCTTCGAGTGGTTTGACCATCAGGAGATGGTTTATGCCAGGTTCCCATATGCTGGTATGGATTTTCGAGGTTATCCAGATTTGGTGTTGCCGGTAGTGGGGCGCCATGTGTAATTCTTCTGACCATATCTCTGTTCATTATCCTTTATAATGTTCTTATATTCTTATGATAAAGACTAATCAAAACTCATGTGCTCATGCAGATGTTGGCCCAGTTCGACCAACAGTACGCCGCAGAGACCCAGCGGCCGCTCCATCAGGAGAGGCTATTGGGAGGGCCATCCTTTGCGACCTTGATGTGGTCGAGACTCTTTCGGCATTACAGGACCAAATCAAGGGCCTTACCCTTGGAATCCCAGATGTGAGTATCGATGAGCTACCTTTGCGATTGCAGCGACATACCACTGGAGTGCTGAGTCGATGGACTAGGCTCTTACGCATGATTGCACAGGCGATGACTTGTTATCAACAGCATCATTAGACTAGGGTGCCCCCTAGCATTTTGAGTTTTGGGTCATTTGACCAATTTTGTCTTTGTTACAGAACATCATGTACAGACTATAAACAGTTATGAAATATATTTTTGATTTTCGGAGCTTTATTTTGGTTAAGTTACATAATCTTGCTGCATATAGTGATGTGATGCTTCTTTTTATAAATGTCGCAAATGTCTATCTAACACATAATTTGCCAATGAGTCTGTTAATGTGTTTAAACTTCTGGAAATATGTTGATATTGGATGAAATCAAACTGTCTTTCCAAAATTTTGACCCTTAGGAACATGCGATAGATAGTTGGATTTCGTACAGCATAGATGCCGGTGAGTTGTGGAATGACGAGCTGTGAGTCTAGCCTGATGATAAGTCAACATATGCCATGTGTGATGGCATCAGAAAGGAGTTCTATCAATGCATTGTATTCAGTGATATTGTTCGTAGACCGACCAATACACACTCCTCTGAAACTTACTAACTCGCTACTGGGATTGAAAATGGCCCATGCCGCAAAAGACAGGTTCCGCGAACTACAACTTGCTCCGTCTGCATATCCAACGAATGATTCCAGTAGGTTTGACATCTGCAACGAATGCAAAAGGTGGATTATTTAACCAAACTAAATACTCTTGGCGAAAACAAAAGTGTAACAAAAGCATGAGGATTACTATGCTAGATCAAGCATAGTAACGCTTGAGGTACAACCCGTTGCGAGGTTGCGCCAGTGGAATCCCATCATACTCCATCAGCTCATAGGCTCCTTTTGCTAATACGTGTTTAACAATATAGGGACCCATCCATAATGATTTGAATTTCCCTGCTCCCAATTTATCGGATTCCTGGTCGTAAAGTAAGACCAGGTCACCTTCTAAGAAGATGTGAGGTTTGACATTCTTGTTGAACTGTGCGTTGACTTGCTTCTTATGAGCTTCGTTAGCTAAAGCTGCATCACGACAGATTTCATCCAAATGGATTAGTTCCAAGAAATGAACCTCTTCTTCTGAGGTTCCAAGGAGAAGATCGACTGCGAGTTTGAGGGACAAGATTTCACATTGAACCGGTAAGATTGCTTCCAGACCGTACACCAATTAAAAAGGTGTGAATCTGGTTGCATTTCTTACCGATGTCCGGTAAGCCCACAAGGCCAAGTACAGGATTAGGTGCCAATCCCGTTTGTGGACTCTGATCATCCTTTGCAGCATGCGCTTTAGGACTTTGTTGATTACTACAACTTGTCCATTAGCTTGCGGATAGTATGGAGTAGAGCTGTCGTGGGACAGTCCTAATTTGGCAGCCAACTCAACCATCATGTGATTGCAAAAATGCGATCCATGATCTGTGACTATGGCTTGTGGAATGCCGAATCTGGAGACTACGTGATTGAAAAAGAAAAGGGCAGTCGTTTCGCTGCTGTTGTTTAATGTAGGCATCGCCTCGGCCCATTTGGTAAAATAGTCCACTGCGACTATTATGTACCCATGCC
Source organism: Pinus taeda (assembly GCA_000404065.3). Lineage (NCBI taxonomy): Eukaryota > Viridiplantae > Streptophyta > Pinopsida > Pinales > Pinaceae > Pinus > Pinus taeda. Next base: position 20,788 of record APFE031507232.1, read on the forward strand.
CCCCAGTAGAGGTGGGGTTACATGTCATGAAATATATGCCCCATTTGGCGAATGGCCCAACAGATACTACTAGTTGCAGCGGTGCGGGTGGTATTCTGGTTTTGCTATTGAAAATTTGGCAAGCATGACAACTTCTAACTGTGGTTATGCAATCTTTAAACATTGTTGGCTAGAAGTATCTTGCTCGTAAAAAATTTTGCGTCGTAGCATAACCGGATTGATGCCCCCCACACGCGCCTGAATGGAAATCATTTAGGACTTTTTAGGCATCCTCAAGGGTGAGGCACCTTCGCAAAACTGTGTCGACACCACGATGGTAAAGAGTATCACCGACGATCACATAGTCTTTTGCTTGGTATCGAATATGTCGTTGTTCGGAGCGTGAGGTATTAGACCTATATGTTTATGTCTGGAGATAAATGATTATATCTCTGTACCACAGATCGCTTGAAGATATCATAAACAAATTTTCATCCACGATTGCTTCTTCGGATGTGGCATCTTTGGACAACAATGGGAGATCGCATAGTAACTCCGCGAATACCAGGGCTTTCTTTGATTTAGATTTTTTGAATTCCAAATCAAACTCTTGTAGAATTGCTATCCATTTTAAATATTTGCCCCCCAGCAATTGTCGCGACAATATGTAAGTCATGGGGTTGCAATATGATAAAATGGTAGTTTTCCTGAAGAGGACGTAGTGTTGAAATCTTTGAATTGCTTGAACAACCACGAGAGCGAGCTTTTCAACGTAGGAGTATTTCATTTCCGTATCATTTAAGTTTCGGCTTAAATAATATATAGGATGTTCAATTCCATTGTCTTCTTGAACTAATACCATTGCTATGGTCCTATCTGCTGCGGCCAGATATAGGTTAAAGTCTTTTTGATAATCATGAACATACATTAATGATGTTTGTATTAGACATTTCTTTAAAGCATCAAAGGAGGCTTGTGCAACCTGGTCCCAAACGAAGGGTACTTTCTTTTTCAAGAGACGAGTATAACCTTTAGCTAGTTTGGCGTAATTTGGAATGAACCTCTTGAGGAAATTTGCTTTCCCTTCGAGTTTCTGAATCTGAAGCAAGTTTGAAGGTGGAGGAAAATCGATGATTGCCTGAACCTTGCAAGGGTCGAGACGAATCCCATCCTTTGAGACGACGAAGCCAAGTAAACGACCAGAATTGACATAAAACACACATTTGTGTGGATTGAGTCGTATCTTGTAGTGTCGGCAATGAAGAAATATTGCTCTCAAATGGCGCGGATGATCAGTTCAATTTCGCGAATGAGCTGGGAGATCATCGAGATAAGGTTGAACGATGTTTTTGATGTCATGGAAAGCATAATTCATTGCTCTCTGAAAAGTTGCCCCTCTGTTCTTCAAACCAAATGGTAGCTTGCGATATGCGAATGTGCCCCATGAACAAATGAATGCAGTCTTTGACTGGTCTTGTGGGTGGATATTTATTTGATTATACCCGAAAAATCCATCCATAAATGAAAAGATTTCGCATCTGGCGCATTCATTAATTATCTGGTCGATAAAGGGTGTAGGGTAGTTGTCCTTCGGACAAGCTTGATTTACATCCCTGTAATCGACGCACACTCTAATCGTTCCTTGTTCTTTCATCATAGGAGCAATATTCAATACCCAATCGGTTAGAAGATCGGGGTAAATGAAACCAGCATGGAGGAGTTTTTCAACTTCCGCCTTGATGGCAACAACTTTCTTGGGGTGCACTTGCCTTAGCCGTTGTCATACCGGTTTGACATCTGGATACATCTTAATTTCGTGTTCAACTATGCTCGAGTCGATACCTGGCATTTCATCATATGACCAAGCAAAGACATCTCTAAACTCGCGAAAGAGAGTGCTATATATTTCCAGTTCGGAAGAAGAACAAGATTTTCCAACATGAATATTCTCTACAACATCTATTTTGGTTGAAATATTTATGGCAGTAGTCTCTTCGATATTGGATAGGTTTCTCTTGGAATCCACCGTGTTTACAGTATTCGTCAGAAAGTCAAATACTGAAGGATGGTGTGGGTCGCCGGAATTATCTTCTTTCCAAGTAAGAAGATGGGAACGATGGTGGTAATCTTCCCATGGTGCCCCATCAATCATTATCGATTGAATGATTCCTTCATCTGTAGAGTGTACTTGCGACCAAGGATCTGAAGGGGTGTCATATTCCTTAGACCTATCTATCCCAACGCTCGAGGAGTGTTGACGCGGGTTTGCCTCCCATGCTGAGAACATTGATTGCTATAATATTTCCAGCGGGGTTAGAGGCAAAACCTGCGAATGATACATTTTAACATCGTTTTCTCACATATTTTGAATGGAAGATATCATATTGCATGTTTCTACATTAGCCACTTCCGCCAAATTCGTAGGAGGCGATAGTTTAAAAGTTCCCATTAACGTAGGGTCTTTTAGTAGGCCTACTCCGATATTATGAAGCATGCTAGGGCTTCCATGGATCATTGGAATGCTTCCCGTAACTTGCAAACTGTTGGGGAGAAAAGTTTATTGGTCGATGATTGTAATTCCTCCTTGGGAAGGAAATGCAATTTTCCTAAAGGATGTCGACACAACAGTTGCCATGGCATATCTCCAGGGTCTTCCCAGTAGGATGTTGTAATCAAGATTCCCGTCGATGACTTCAACATCGATTTCTACTGTTTTGCCCCCCAGTTTGACTTGCAAGTTACTTAGTATCCCATACGGGTGTATGTTCGTCCATCAAATGCTTTTAATGTTGTTGATGATCGCGACAAGGACGGAGACCCTAGAGTTTTCCAGCAACTCATTGACATGATACATGTGGATGCCTCCTCATCAATAATTGTTCTATGAACAGTTTTGTTGAGGGCTTTCACTTGAATGAGGAAAGCTAGTTGAGCTGGTAACTGAGGGTCGTATCCTTTATGATTAAAAGATACAATATTGGAATCCGTTGGGTCAATCCCACCTATTGCTGATAATAAATCCTACTTTTGGGAGGGGCAATTTTGCAGTACCTCAAGAGTCGACATCGCGGATGGCGATTCAGCTAAATCCTCCACTATATTATAGTGTTGTGCTGCTCGAGCATGAGGATGAAATGTCGATTTGTGTACTACTCCCTTTGGTGGTTTTACTGTTAATTTAGGAACGATGGGTGGCACGACTTCTGTTGAAGTCGTTGTTGAACTACTAGGTTGATCGTTATCCTTGTTGTTCAACATCTGTGGATTCTCGTAATCTTTACTCCTTGTCATTATTAGAGTATCATTCAGTTGCTTCGAGACTGACAACATTAGCACTTGGGACAGGGAAGCATTTTCGCTAGCAACCAGATTTGTTCCTGGGTTTGGAAACAGATCAGTCAGTACGGCCGAGGTTTTTGAACTTTTGAAAGATTTTCTAAGTTCTTCTTTATATGGACAGTCTCGTGTCCAGTGATCCTCGTCACATATATGACATGGAGTTTTTGGTTTCACATTCCCAGAAGGGTTCGTAGAAGATTTTCTAGGAGACGAGTCTCCCTAGTTTTTCTTCTTCCCTTGTTTTTTCTTCTTGCCTCCTGGCTGCTTGGGTTCTTTGCCTTTGTCTGTTGACACGACATTTACTTCCAAGGCTAGAAGTTCATCATTGGCATCTTGACTCGAAACCGTGCGGGCCTTTTTCGATGTGGCCTTTGCGATTTTAGTGCTTGTCGTACCTATCACACCATCACCGGCATGAGAGTCTTTGTTTGATTTAGGAGGAGGAACGGAAAATTCTGGTCTAGGAGCGTCAGGGATTTTATCGTAGAGCGTGCCAGACTAAGTATAGATCAAGTCTAGATATTGTGCACGAGCAATAACTTGCTCTTCAGTGACGACTCCTCCCTTTGCCACATCTTCTGTAATAGTGGGTAACCGTGACTTAATAAACCATTCAACCAATAGCTGATCAGGAACATATGTTTTTACCATTCTACGATGACGTCGCCACTCATGAATGTGATCGGATATGTGAGTGGCTGTCATTTGTTTGAAATTGGTAAGCAGCTCAGTTCCTGTTTCGTACTTGATAAGTAACTAAAAATGGGTTTCAAAGGTTGTGGCTAGGGTACTGAAGTTATCAAACGAAGCTCTAGGCAGTTCGATATACCACTTTGCTGCCGAACCAGTTAAAGTGTGCTAAAAGAGGCGAAGTCGAATCGAATCATCATTGAGAGTGTTTGATGAACACCATAGATGAAAGGTCATCACATGATTCGATGGGTCTTCGCCTAGATTTCCATTAAATTTAGGAATATCCGACGGAAGTTTATGCGGAATCACCGGCCACCAAGGGGCGTAGGAAATTGGATCGTTCATTAGTCGACTTAGATCCGGTAACTCTAAAGTTGCCACAAAAGGCAACTGTTGATTCAGGCTTGGTTGAGCATACCCAGGATAAGACATAATCATTTGAGAAATCGGTCTTTGCATACCAGCATAATGCATTTGAAGTTGGTAACTTTGGTAAGGTTGATGGGCATAACCATTATGATATGGTTGATTCGGCTGCCCATTACTTGCAAAGACTTGTTGCTCATATCCTTGGTAAGCCTGCTAGAATTGCGGTTGTTGGTATTGCACCAGCCATGGTTGTGAAACCATGGACTGTTGTCCAGTACTGATTGTTTGACCAAGATGGGGATTGGTGTTCCCCGTTTGAACCTGTGCCATTCCACTAGTTGGTGATTGTGGTTGTGTCAGAGGTACAAGAGATTGTTGTATTGCAACTTGTGAAACTTGAGGTTGGCATACAAATGGTGACGCTTGTACTTGCGATACTGCCACAATAGCCGGCGTAGTGGGGATGTTTGTCATAGGTGAACTTTGTTGTATTGAGCATACAACTCTTGGTTGTTGAGATAGGATTGTTACCCAACCGCTAGTTGTGATTCCAGCATAACCCAAATTCTGTTGCGAACTCACACATGGTTGTCCTTCTGGGGAAGACAATGAAAGGGTATACGGCCCTCCATATGACGGTAATCCAATACTCAAAGGAACAATTTTCCTTTGGAGACTAGTTTTCCCAAATTGACCTTGTGATGGATCAATTTATCGAGACTCAACGTAAGAGATTCCAAATATAATTCCGGACGAACAAACGGGAACAGTCCATACTGTCGAAATAGTCCCTGGATGGACTCCATCCAGCGATTGAAAGCCGGTTGGGACAGATGGCACGCCGGCGAACATTGTCGGAATAGTAGAAGGAGCTTCCATTGTTGCTGTGTCGGGTGACACAGTCCTTGATGTTAACGGTTGTTCAGACATATTAAGCCTATCCAAGAGATTCCTCAGCGATTCTTCAGGAACTTCCGAGGGTGGGTGAATATTCTCTGATGAAGAAGGATACAGGGTGATCCCAGCTCCAAGTTGCATTGGAGTGCTAGATGGAGGATCTTCCACAATCTCTTCTATGGAAATCAATCCAGGAGGAAGAGGCAGACCGTCAGGTCCATAAAATATTTCTGGTGCCGAAGAAGATGTAAGTTCTGCAGCAACAAACGGTTGGGGAGTAACACCTTCCGAAACGGCTGTAGACGGAGCCAGTTCAGGAATAGAAGTGTTAACCGTCACACTAGGATCAGTTGTAATGTCCTTTTTTTGTTGCGGAATTTCTTCTGTAGAGGCAGGGATTCCAGAAATGTTCAGAGTAACCGGAGTCTCTGAGGATGTTGGAGTGCTTGCTCTAACCAACCTAGGGGACTTCGATCCGATTAAATGAGTTTGCTTCGTCCGGAATGGTTTCGCTTCCAGAGTCAACGACGGTTGACTCATGAGTCTCCGCGAACGATGGGGTTTTGATTGACTTTCTTCCATGATTGTGGATTACTTGATCAACTCAAAATAAAAGGGGGAAAATGCTTTTCGAATTAAATGAATTTTAGACGCTTTGACACAAATTTTTTTTTTCAATTTTAAAGAGTCGAAAAAAAACAAAAGATGACTCTAGTCGCCTTCGATTTTTATTGAGCTCGAAGTGACAAGCGCTCAGAGGACCTTTTCCTTTAAGGAGTCTGAAAAGGAGAAAAATGGACTTCTTTGGAGATTTAGGTAGAGAGGATTATCAAACCAATCGTAAAACTGTAGAGTTCTTTTTACGGTACGGCAGTCAATCTTCCCAAATGTTGTGTTTGGTACATTACGATCGATAGGGTGGCAGACACAGCTTCCTAAGGATAAAGGATGTAGCCTATTGTGGTCTACCAATATGTACGCGACGGTACGTGGGAGCACAAGTCCGTACTGGCACTTTTTGTCTCAGAGTGGAGGAATCACCCAACCAGCACTGAAAGCAACAGTTACCAGGCTTTACGACGCCGGAATACGTCTCTAGCCTAGACCTCTAGATGTTGTGCATTAAGTTCCAAAGCGTTGTTAGATTCATTGAGATTTATTTTAAGTTGATCTTGCTTAACATTTTGCCTTTTAGGTTCACCATGTGATGTATGTATAATTCCTAAATGCAGTCTAAGATGAGAAACAGACGTTTTATCTTCTTTCAGCAATGAAAATCCTAGCTACTAAAGGGAAGAAAGTCAAGCATCTTTACTTCATAGAGCACAGAGCACACACTAATATGCACAGTCCTAAATCAAGCCAAGAATTCAAAATGCAAATGCACATGCATGTATTGGTTTTTAGCTCTCTTAATGTGTAAATGACGCTAAGAAAGCTATGTGCAAAACTGAATTACTTTTAAAGCGACTGTACTCAACAAAATTCTTTTTCAAAACGAAGTGAAAACAAGAGAGACACTTTGCGATTTTGAAATGGAAATTGCTTTTCGACACTCTAAAACTAGTAATTCAAATCTTATGCAATAGTAACTGTATAATCAACTATCTAAAACAATGGGATTTCTTTCTAAAACTGAAAATGACAGCTATGACACTTTCAGATCTAGGGACGACAGTTCGACTATGCTACTTTTTGCAAAAGAGAACTAAAACGACGCACAATACATAAAAAAACGTTTATAGTTCTTCGCACTAAGGAGGCGGAATAATGCAAGAGAAGGGGGTATTCACAGAAGTACATTGATTACAGACAGCAAAAACTCTTGAATAAGACTGAAAACAGTGAGAAAAATCCACAGTCGGAAGGTAAAATCAATCCTCCCTGACCATCGCACATGTTACACAATGAACTCAATATGCAGCGCACCTACTCCATTCGGGAAGTGCGATGCATACAGGATGCCTTGAAGGCAGGGTGTGATGGTTACAGTGTGAGACTTTGAACAAGATTTCACTCACAGTTTGCAGTTTAGTTCAAGTGTTTAAAATGAATAAGTACAGATCAATGTATGTAAAACACAAGGGTGATCTAAGAGGTTACTAGAGCCACCACTTAGGGAAATTAGATTGCTTGCAGATCTATTATTTAATTCATAAACAAAACATGGAGATTGACTGAAGCAGCATTGGTCTACTTTGCATTTGTATGAAAAATGCAGTTCGAAGGCTAGCTGGCTTGACTTCAGGCTCCATCTGTATGTTTATAAAAGAAACAAGGATAGATAGGCTAACAAGTAATCTAGTCGCTCCCCAGCGGAGTCTCCATTTTTTTATATGGGAATAGTGTCCACACGGATGCTGCTATTCCCACTAAGATGGGTGGCTATCTTATAAACAAACAATCAAAGTCTACTATTGATTCCTTTTATGAAAATAGATGAGAGGAGAACCAAGAGGGCCAACCTGAGTCTTGCGCTCGATTTCCTCTCCTTCTTTGATAGAGCTTTTCTGCTTCTTCTTTGTCTGCCCAGCTTCAAAAGGACCTGTGAAATCACAACATACTACTATCCAAGAAACAAGGATCTGAATTCATAAATAATACAGGATCAGATGTGTATTAACCATATACATGCATATATAAACAAGTACACAAGAATATGGAAGAAAACAAGAATAATTTTATTAATATGAAAAGTAGCAAGAGGATTACAACCATGTGCTCTGACCCAGCATCATCCTCCAGCTAAGAAGCCCTTCTTCACCTCAAGCAAAGCAAAATCACCCAACACTGTGAATGTATACAAGAATACTGACAACACTTCTCTATAGATTACAAAATTCCAGCCTCTGGATCTCTGTGATGAGGGATCCATATATAGATGATTACAGAGAGGTGAGTCATCTTTTGGGATCTTGATTAGTGTCTTCTCTCTGATAGTTATTGCTTCCACTTGGAGAATGATGATCTCTTACTCATCCCTGGTCGAAAATGGAGTGGCAAGTGTTAGAGGGGAAGCTTCTGGAAGAGTCCATTATCTTCCACCTCGCATTTTGTCCCTGTCATTTGTCCATTCTCGCCCATCACACCCTACAGAGGAGAAAAACAGTATGCATCGCACCCTGTACATTGGGAAGGTGATATGCATCGCACCCTCTGCATTGAGCTTTTAGTATGGTCCAGTTTTGACCATTTATGAGCAGTTTTCAGTGGAGAACTTCTAGGAGATGATGTAATCAGTTGACCTTGTTCCTTTAGGCAATGAAGCAACACTTTTAGGGACTTAAGAGCCCTCAATTTACGGACATTTTTGATTGGGGTTGAAGTGCCCAAAAATGTCTATAACACTCTGCCACTTCCTTCTTCATATTCGGCCAATAATAGAACTTCTTTACCGCGATCAACGTCTTCTTATATCTTGGATGACCCAAGTATGGCTTGGCATGAAACTCTCTCAAGATAATGTTCTTGAGCTCACTACAATTAGACACATAGATCCTGTCTCAAAAACTCACCAAGCCATCTGTCGTGAGATGATAGTCTGCATCCTGATCACCTATATCTGTACCTACACCTATACTTGTACTCTACTATAACCTATGCATGATCCCCTTGTCCTGCCTGCAAGATCCTATCCTGTAACTCTGACCCACAAGAGCTCATAGCTACTATTTGATTTACCTATACCTTCTTGTTAAGAGAATTTTCAACTTGGTTCTCTTTACCTTTGATGTATCTGATCTCAAATTCGAACTCACTAAGGGTAGCCAACCATCTATTTTGTATGGAATTTAGATTTGTCTGATCAAACAAATATATCAACCCACTATGATCACTCATCAACACAAACCGTTTTCCTAGAAGGTAGTGTATCCACATCTTGAATGCGTGTATAATCATTGCTAGCTCAAGATCATGCATTGGATAGTTCTGCTCATGATCATTTAGTTTTTGTGACTCATAGCACACTACCTGTCCTTCTTGCATAAGAACTCCACTAGGTCCTCTCTTGCAAGGATGTGTACACACTACAAACTTCTTGTCCGGATCCGCAATCTTTAGCACTGGTGCATGTGTCAACAACTACTTAAGTTGCTCAAAACTAGCCTCACATTCTTCTATCCATTTGAACTTCTTACCTTTCCACTGCAACTATGTGATAGGACATGCAATGCATGAGAAGTTCCTAATGAACCTCCTGTAGTAGTCTTCCAATCCCATAAATGATCTCACCTCATCGACATTCTTAGGAGCTTCCCACTCCATAACAACCCTTATCTTTTTTGGATCCACTACTATGCCATCCTTGGAGACAACATGTCCCAAGTAATGTACCTCAATCTAAAATAATCTACACTTGCTAAGTTTAGCATACAACTGATTCTCTCTTAGTAACCTCAACGTTGCTACTAAATTTTCATCATGTTCTTCCTCATTTTTAGAATATACCAGTATGTCATCAATGAATACAATAACAAACTTGTCTAGATAAGGACACAACACACTATTCATCAAACACATAAATGTAGCTGGAGCATTATTCAAACCGAATGAAATAACAAAAAACTCATAATTCCCTTACCTAGTCCTAAATGTAGTATTGAAGATATCCTCTTCCTTGATGCATACATGATGGTATCCCGATCTCAGGTCAATCTTAAAAAACACTACTGCTCCCTTTAGCTGATCAAACAAATCATCAATCCTTAGTAAAGGGTATCTGTTATTGATCGTTACTTTGTTCAGCTACCTGTAATCAATGCATAATATAAGAGTACCATATTTATTCTTTACGAACAAAACTGGTGTGCCCCAAGGAGATACACTTGGCCTAATGTATCCCTTGTCAAGCATCTCCTTTAACTACAAATTCAACTCTACCAAATCAGGTGTGCTCATCCTATAAGGTGATTTTGATGTTGGAGCTACCCCTGACACTAACTTAATAGATAAATCTACTTCTCTGTGAGGCAGAAATTCGGTAATGTCCTTAGAGAATACATCCTGAAACTGCTGCAAAACTGGGTACCTTCTCAACACATCTATATCCTCAACCATCTTACCCTTGTCACTAGAAATGTGATCTGTAAGCATCACACAACCTTTTATATTACTACGCTTAGCCTGCATAGTGGTAACCATCCTCATTGATGCAGGCTTCTCCTTTCCCTGTAAAGTCTTCTTTTACCCACTATCATCCACACGCTCAATGGCCTTGTCAAAGAAATCCACTTTGGTTCTGTGAAGGTATATACAATCCATACCCAAAAGCATGTTATATGATCCCAATGGAAACACATTCAAGTGTACTGCTGTAGGCATACCATTTAACTCAAATGCACAAGCTCTTACCTAATGGTGAACTCGCTTATTTGTACCTGTAGCCAATTGTACCAACCAAGATTTTGCATGCACTTATTTTCTCAAGCCACACTTATCCACCAGCTCAGGATTAATATAACTATATTTAGATCCAAGATCAATCAAATAGAAACAACTTGATCACAAAGCTTACCGTCCATCTCAATGATCAATGCATGATAATCTGCCTGCCTATTTTCCACATCTGCACAGATCCGATGAATGTTATGACCAACATCCCCAACTGTATGCACCTCCTGAGTACTTTAGATCTAGGGTCTACCACCACTTTGATACTGTAGACAATCCTTCTTATGATCATCCTTACCACATATCCAACACTGCAATGGTTCTCTACCACCGCCTCTAGTCTGCTACTCTCCATGTCCCTTCTTAGCTGTATTGAATCTCTTGTAAGGGACTGGATTTTCTTTCTCACCTACATCTTGAGGTCTTCCTTGCTTTGGTGGCCAGTTTCCTTTATATTTCTCATTTCCTTTCAATTCATGCTTCAACTCAACCTTGCGCTTTGACTGCTCATAACAATGCTTCAACTTTCGGATGGCCATCTCCAATGATCTAGGCTCATCGAAATCAATCCGGACTCTGTATGCAACTAGAAATTCACTTATGAATATATAAACCTTGGCCTTCTCCTCCTTGAGGTATGTCACATATCTGAACAAGTCTAAAAAATATGATAGTATTCTCATCATCTATCATGGAACCCAACCGCAACTCATAAAACTCCTTAGCTTTATCATCATAGTACCTCTTCGACAAGTACTTCTTGTTGAAGAGCCTTTCAAATGCATGCCAAGTCAAATAATATTCATCAATACCTTTAAAATTCTTCACATCTTCCCACCAAATATATGCTTTACCTTTGAGACTGAAAAAAGTTATCCTTGCTTTCATGTTTTTTGAATAATCATGCAATCTAAAGAATTTCCTCATACTAAACAACCATGCCGTTACATCTTGCGGTTTCTTCATCTCTCCATCAAAAGTAGGTGGCTTCACTTTCTTGAACTCATCCAAAAATTAACCCCTATCACTCCTTCTATAAGGATGATAACGATGAAAATCATGATGTCCATCATAACCAAAACTAGAATAATACTTGTTTCCAACACCTCTCCTATCCGAAGTGTCCAACAACCTACCATCCCTGATCGCATCAGATTTATCTGACCTATGACCGTCATAAGACCGGTGTCTACTAGGAGGCCTACTACCATATGCCCCATTAGTTATGTCCTCTTGCACATGGATGATTCGAAATATCCCTTCTCACTACAATTCTGACAAACTCTGAAGTAGTATTACATTCACCTCTGCTTGTTTCTCTTATGCTACATGATTTTATCATTGTCCACTTTGCAACTCCTTATTTCTACCCTCAAGCTTCTCAATGTGTTTGCAAAATCAAAAGAATGCCCAACACCACGTTGCTCATCTCATGCATAGGGAGATTCTATGTAGTCTACCACCTTTCTAGCCACTTGGTCTCTTTCCTACAAGGCATACTATGTCAGCTAAACCAATTACAATAAACCAACATACCTTAGCATAATTCGGGGAGGATACCTTGTTTGCAATATCATCGGATCAGCGTGATACATATATAACATAATCATAATAGCATATAGATATCTATAGAATAAATGCACCAACACATAAACATCCTTCTAGGTAGGGCCTAATCATCAATACAAGGCCATATCAACAATGCATGTTGTGACCTTACGATGTAGAAAAGAGATTCAACATAGGAAGGTTACTTCATGACAGTTAGGAGTATGTCATAGTTCGTAAGAACCGTGACACGGGAAGGATTTGTTTATGGTTGTTAATAACATGGTTAAGTAGATAATCCAACCCGGCGAAGTAATATATGTATGTTAAGGATAAAAAAACATAAAAATACCACATCACATCATCCCTTAAGGCTGCAGAAACCTGGTTTTGTATCCTCCCATAAATCACTTCGGGTGAGACTGCAATTTGCTTGCAGGTCATTGCCGAAGGGGCCAATGATTGATGGTTTTGTTGGTGTGTAGTAAAATCTGAACTTGGGTCATCCCAAACCTAAGCCAAAAACATCTTCTTCTTCTTCCCTCTTTTATTCATCTTCTTTCTCTTCATATTTAGAGTTAATCATTGGATCCTCAAGGGATGTAGATGAATCTATTTTATGTTGTATTTCAAGATCCTTCTCCAAGAATATTCAAGTTGATTATTCTACAAACTCTCTCGGGGTTTCCTTGGCTGAGGTGGCCCCCTACAC
>APFE031507232.1:61154-142703 GCA_000404065.3 Pinus taeda
GGGACCCACGCTGGCAGGGTGGACTAAGCGTTGAATTTTAAAGTGACTCCGACCTATAATTTGATCATCAAGTGGTGGGAAGCATAAATTCTCCATTTTTTTTATATATAAACACTTACATTCATTTGTGTACATCTTAGCTAGTCTAATGATTTTTTTCATGATTCTCATTTCATTCAATTCCAATTATCATATTAGTGTTGCTACTGCATTTAATCTCATATTTATTTATATGACCAACCTACGCGCCATCGGTGTTCACAAGATTATAGACTTTGGTACATGTTACACATATTGTTTGTTTAAAGAAAAGAAAAAAAATGGAAGAACAGACTAAATTGTTATAAATGCAGATCTAATACACAATTTAGCAAAGGTAATTTAACATATCCCATATAAGGAAATGCAATGAAACAACCTTACAAAATCAATGATTCAATGGCGATATACACACATGCAGGAGCAACAACAGTGAAGGGAAATATTAGCTAATAACTTACATGGATAAGAAGGTCATGGAAGCATAGCGAAAAGAGAAATACAGATATTTAAGCTTCTTTCTTAATAATTTGTTAGGTCTCACAATTTTTTCAAATTTAATGGAATTTTAGCTTTGAAAAAACAACAAGTTTGTATTTTAATTTTGATTATAAATTCTATCTAATTTCTACATTTTTTTATGTTGATTCTAGATTTTGTACATCAAGTAACCATAAATTTGGATACCTAATTTTACATAAACTGTAAGCTCAAGGTAACTAATTAAATCCATTGTAAATTTAAGCTCAAGGTAACTAATTAAATCAATTGTAACTTTTGTGCTAATAGCAACGAAAAAATCAAAGTGCTTAGTGGAAGTTTGAGTTTGATGATTTTAATAAAGAAGTAGTAAAAGTTGACAAGGTTGGAGCGACAAACCATTTTAAGAGATGTAGCTTTATGAAGAAACACGTGTGCTGTAAATATAGCAATTGACATTCTTTTGTGATGTAAATATAGTAATGGACGTTCTTCAAAAGAAAATATGAAAATAGATTTTAATGTACGAGTGAACATGTTCCAAATTAATATCGCAACAAAAGACTCTTTGTTCAAAGATAAATTTGGAAGTATTTAATAAAAAATTGAGATATAAATTCTTTAAAGATAAATTTGGGAAAGTATTTAACACAAATTTGAAATATAATCAAAATTTTAATTTAAATATTTTATTAATCTTATTTTAATTGAATTGAATTTTTTTTTTTTTTTTTTTTTTTTTTTTTTTTTTTTTTTTTTTTTTCTAAGTTTTCTTTGGAGGTTTTTTATTTTTTATTTTTTTTAACTTAAAAAAAATGTTTTTAGAATTTCTTTTTTTTGTTGTTTTCCGTTAATTCTTTTTTTTTTTTTTTTTTTTTTTTTTTTTTTTACGAGTTAATTGGTTTTTTTAACATTTTTATAAGTGTTTGTTTTGTTTTTATATTTGATTTTTTTGTCATGTTTTTTTAGTAATATAAAAACCACCAACATTTAAAAATAATAATTCATTAGAAAATTTAAAAGGTAAAAACTAAGCCCTTTAAACAAAAAGGGTTGATACTCATCAACACTTTTCAAAGTCAAGATGAAACTCACTAACAAAAAAAAAATTGTTCACACTTGATACATAAAAAAAAATTAATGTGTAAAAAATAAGTCCTTTAGAAAAATGTGTTGATGCTACATCAACACTTTTCAAAATCGGCATGAAAATCACTAACATTTAAAAAAATGTGTCGATGTTGCATCAACACTTTTCAAAATCAGCATGAAAATCACTAACATCAAAAAAAATGTTCATACTTGATACATAAGAAAATTTAAAATGCGAAAAATATGATAAAAAATAAGTGTATTCTAGCATCACCACTTTTCAAAATTGGATGATTTTTTGCTACCTCAAAAAAAGAGGTATGAGTTCACTTTCTCGTTTGATCGGTAACTATGTTGGATATATTTGCCCAACATTCACCTTGGAACAAGTGTCCTTTAATCGAGGTCTAATTTTACCTTTATTAACTTTTATTACATGGAATTTTCACGAGGGCTGTTACAAAACCCTCCCCCTTGGGGAACATCATTCTTCATGTTAAACCACACCATAACCTTAGCAAAACCGCTGAAAAGAAAACATACTACCCATGGAGCTTTATAACTTAGCTCATTACAGTATTTACAATGAATGACCTGCTCAAAAGAAAAGCATCATGACAACATGACAATATAACAACCATACCGCTTATTGGAGCCATCCTAACCACACAAGTATCACGCCCTTGGGTCCCTCTAAGTTTTTATGCCATCAAACCTCTAGCCGCTCCCATGCTATTGATCCGAATTGGATCCATGAAAATTATTACAGTTCTATGACTGTATCAAATTAGGACGAACTTCAAACTTGTGAATAATGAGCTATCAGGAAGACCTCTGTACAGTGGCAGTTTGTAGCCAGCAAGGAACGATGAGGACCTCGGTCAAAGTGCACTGACTGAGGCCCATGGAGAGCGCGCAGGATGCAAACTAGCAGTTAGGAAGTCCAAATCAGAAAACGGAGGTCGTTTCTGATGCGCATCGCTAGGCAAAACCCCTCGAAATAGAAAAGCCCAGAGCGCTCGGTCACAAGGAAAAGTCGAAAACTGTGGGAAAAGCGCCTAAAGCGAAAGGCGGGGCCCACGCCCCAAAACCAGCGAAATATCAAAAGCATGTTGGGTAGTAAGCGGAATTGTCATGAGACCCAGCGATGCCATACAGCGAACGACGCGTGTCCAACGGATGAGAGAGAAAACTACCTCTCATCGCGGGCTAACGTTCGAGCAAGTCAACCACGCGATAAGAGTGAACACCATAGGATCTGGGGGCTCCAGATCTAGCGGTGGAGGATGCGCCCGATAGGAAACCAAATCTGGAGGGAGAGTTAAGCGACGACATATAAAAGTCTGAAGTTTGATTTGACTGCTGAGCTGGTGGATGAATTATTACACAGAGTAACTGAAATACCGAACCATTTGAGGAAGAGCTGGCGCAGTTCGTAGGAGGACAAGTAGCCACTTCCCTGTGAAACGTTGCATAGTGGCGATGACAGAGAGGCAGGGAACTCCAAGCAAATAGCAGCAGGTGATCTGAAGGGGTGGAAGAGGAAACGGACACTCATGAGACGTATTGGCTTTAAGCCATGAACAGACAGAGAACAAAAAAAGGGAGGAAGGAAAAAAACACTATAAAAAAGAAGAGAACAGTGAAGAAGGAGACAGAAGAGACAGAAGCAGACGCAGAGAGCCAAGCTGACCTACAGAGCTAAGACAACATCGAGCAGACATAAGACTTGAGAGGTTCAAGCAATCCCTGTGAGGATATTTGTCGGGAACTGAGTACCAAATTGGACTCATCACATCAAGACCAATTGAAGTCGAGACTTAGTAAGGAAGAGTCTGTGCACTCTAATGGCTTTGGGAATCCAAGAACCACCCTATTGAGCATCCTCTTTTTTGGGAGACTCAATTTGAGCTCCTCATTGTAAAAACTCTGCTTTAAGACACAATAAAAGAAGGCCACCACTGACCAATGGACCAGAGACGTAGCCCAGGAAGATTGGGTGAACTCCTTATTAATTTGTTGTGTCCTTGTATTTGCTTACTGTGTTTCTCTTACTATTTTCCATTTTCCCATGTCTATGTATTTTGCAATCCTATCGATCCATTGTCTAAGATAACATAGACACACACTAGCACATGAGTTTTTAATACCTTCATTCATTCACTAATTAACTGAGGTCACTCACGATTGATTTTCAGATCAAGTGGTATCAGAGCTCTAAGTTGTTAAAGTTAAACAAGCTTGTGTTGGATTTAGCTGTTGAATGCTAACTAGATCAAAGCTCAAATTAGGAGAAGGAGAGTTGGTCGAAACTAATCCTAAAATTGGGAGAGTCTATCCTCGGAAGACAATGTTAGAGGAAGGTTATGTGGGGCTAGACCCTCAATTCTTAGATAGTTTCCTAGCCTTAAGGTCCATGGTAGAGAAAATGTATAAGGACTTTAGAAAACATAAAGATGAAGATTCATCAGGCTCCAAACAAGACAAAGGAGAAGATGAGTCTCTCCTCCATGACAACTCAAAAGGCAAAGGGAAAGAAGAAAGCTTTCTCACACCTCCTAATAGCCCTGAACACAAAATGAAGGCATCTTTGATTAAACTAGATGTTAAATTTGATTTACCTATATATGATGGAGAGTTGAATGCAGAAAAGCTGGAAAATTGGATTAGACAAATTGATGTTTATTGTAGAGTGTAGAGTATAAGCTCAAACAAGAGCAAGATTCAGCTAGCAAGCCTACGCCTTGGAGGCACTACCTTAGTTTGGTGGGAAGGCAAGACCTAAGCTGACATGAAAAGACATGGTAAGACCATTTCTGTCTGGAGTGAATTTGTTTCTACAATAAAAAAGAAGTTCTATGCATTCGCCTACATGCAACAAGCCATGATGAGCTGGAAAACTCTTCGATAATTGAAAGGGAAAAGTGTACAAGGATACACCCAAGAATTCAGAAAGAGAGCCTTGATTCTAGGAATCTCATTAGACTCACCTGAGACTTTGTTGAATTACATTGGTGGTCTACACAGCCGCATGAGGCACACTATCCTCATGTTTAATCCCACTAGTAGAGATGAAGTATCTGTTCAAGCTACTCATCTAGAAGCTAGAGGAAAGAATGGAAGTCCAGAAGTTGGGAGATCATCCCAACCTACTGTAAGCAAGAATAAGGAGAAAAGAAAACAAAAATTGAAAGCAAGGAAGGCTAACACTGCACAGAAGAGCAAGTCTTGATGCACTCACTGTAAGAAGGATGGGCATGATGATGAGCACTGTTGGATTCTGCATCCAGAGCTGAGACCTAAGAAGTTCGAGGGCATGAAGAAGAAGACTGTTGCAGCTATTCAGAGAGATTTGGGGTCAGACTCAAGAGATGAAACAACTATTGCAGCCACAAGTATAAGAGGTAAGAATTTTGAAGCATGTACTAGTAATTATGCACAATCTACTATGATGAATAAAATAAGAGAAAAATACATGAGCTTTTCCATATTCGATTTATTTCCAAACATCAAAAGGTTGATACTTTGTTTGATAGTGGCTCACAAGTAAATTTAATTTCTGAAGCAATTGTAAAGAAATTGGGATTAATGACTACACCTCACAAGAAACCATACCCATTAGGATGGTTAAATGATAAAGCACAACTACAAGTGACTAGACAATGCAAACTCAAGTTTTCTTTTGGATCAACATTTGTAGATGAGGTTGAGTTAGACATAATTCCTTTGGATATATGTGGAATTGTTTTAGGAAGTCCTTACTTGTATGACAGAAAAGCTATTTTCTATAGAGCTGAGAACAAGTATCTACTTGTTAAAGATGGAATCAAATACTTTGTAAGAGCTCATAAGCTCAAGAATAATTATACTCTCATAAACTCAGGGCAGATGAAGCGAATGATAAATTCATGCAAATAATTCTTACTGATGGTTGTAAAGGAAAATAAACCTGATAAAACCAATGTATTTGAGAGTTGTAATGCTAAACAGCATGTTGATTTAGAAAAGGTTTTTTCAGAGTGTGATATCTTGTTTCAAGAACCTAAAGGTCTGCCACCCAAAAAGAAAATAGTGCATGATATATTTTGCAGCAAGATGCTCCATTGCCTAACATTGGAATGTACAGGTTGTCCGCTTTAGAGAATGCTGAAATCAAGAAGCAGGTGCAGGGGTTGCTCGAGAAAGGGTTCATCAGACCTAGCACATCACCGTGTGGGTCACCAATCGTATTGGTGAGAAAGAAAGATGGCTCGTGGAGAATGTGCATTGATTACCGAGCACTGAATAAGATAACAATAAAAAACCGTTATCTCCTTCCTTGCATAAATGATCTTTTAGATCAATTAAAAGAAGCTGTTTACTTTTCCAAGTTAGACTTGCATAGTGGATACCATCAAGTCAGAGTTGCAGAACAAGATGCATGGAAGACTGCTTTCAAAACAAAGCAGGGATTGTATGAGTGGCTGGTTATGCCTTTTGGCTTAACTAATGCTCCTGTTACTTTCACGAGACTAATGAATGATGTACTCAAACCTTTTCTTGATGATTTTGTTATTGTGTATCTGGACGACATTCTGATATCTATCAAAACATGGCATGAACATTTAAAGCATGTTAAGTAGACACTAGATGTTTTGAAAAGGGAAAAACTTTATGTTAAACTCTCAAAATGTGAATTTGGCAAAACATCTCTGAATTATTTGGGACATATAATAGGGGGTGGTGAATTGAAGATAGATCCCTCTAAAGTGGCAGTCATTTTGAACTGGCCTAAACCCAAATCTGCTACAGAATTTAGAAGCTTCTTAGGAGCAGCACAATAATGGAGAAAGTTCATTTCTAACTTCTCCTTAATTGCAGCTCCCTTACATGCTTTAACGGGATTGAACAAAGTGTTTCAGTGGGAAGGAAAACAGCAGAAAGCCTTCGACACCTTGAAAGAAAAGATTAGTACAACACCTATACTAGCATTGCCTGACCTTCAAAGACCATTTGAGATCCAAATGGATGCCAATGACTATGCCATGGGAGAAATGTTGACACAACATGGTAAACCCATATCTTATCATTCTGAGACATTTAATTCTGTAGTAGTTAACTATCTTACATATGATAAAGAATTATATGCATTAGTACAGAGTGTGAAAAAGTGGAAACATTACTTAATGGGCAAAGAGACAGTAATACATACTGATCATCAACCACTTCAATATCTACACTCCCAAACTAAGTTGTAGCAATCAAGACACTGTAGATGGTTAGGTTTTCTACAACAATTTCATTTGGTCATCAGATATAAAAAGGGCATACACAATAAAGTTGCAGATATGTTATCTAGACCCATTATAAATGCATCTACTATACTTAAGCATAATTTTGTGTTACGTGAGAGCTACATTAAACAATATGCTCAAGATATAGACTTTAAAGATGTATATGCCACTTTAAGTCAAGGCAAACGAATAGAAGAATTGGATTATCATGTAAAGGACCGTCTCTTATATCATTATGGGAAGCTATGCATTCCACAAACTGAAAGAGTAAAGATAATTCGAGAAGCACACACTTCTCTCTAATATCAGGTCACTTTTGGGTAAGTAAAACAGTTGCACAGCTGCAAATATTTTTTTATTGGCCAAAAATGAATGAGACAGTTTCTAGATATGTAAGAGGGTGTACTATGTGTGCTAAAAGCAAGCCTAGCAATAGAAAACTAGGCTTGTACACTCCATTACTAGTTCCTTCTCACCCTTGGGAAAATGTTTCCATGGATTATGTTGGAGGATTGCCTAAATCTAGGAAAGGTCATGATTATTTGTATGTTGTTGTGGATAGGTTCAGCAAAATGTGTATTTTGATACCTTGTAATAAACATATTACAGCTGAACAAATTGCAAAACTATTCTTTCAAAATGTATGGGTGTTATCGACATTTTTGGGCACTTCAACCCCAATCATAAATGTCCATAAACTGAAGGCTCCTAAGTCCCTAAAAGTGTTGCTTCACTTCCTAAAGGAACAAGTTCAGCTGATTACATCATCTCCCAGAAGTTCTCCACTGAAAACTGCTCATAAATGGTCAAAACTGGACCATATTGAAAGCTCAATGCAGATGGTGCGATGCATATCACCTTCCCAGTGTACAAGGTGTGATGCATACTGAATTGCTCCTCTGTAGGGTGCAATGGTCGGGAATGGACAAATGGCAAGGACAAAAATGTTTGGTGGAAGATCATGGAATCTTCCAGAAGCTTCCCCTCTGACACTTGCCTCTCTATTTTCGACCAGGGATGAGTAAGAGATCATCATTCTCCAAGTGGAAGCAGGAACCATCAGAGAGAGGACACTAATCAAGATCCCAGAAGATGACTCACCTCTCTGTAATCATCTATATATGGATCCCTCATCACAGAGATCCAGGGGCTGGAATTTTGTATCTTATAAAGAAGTGTTGTTGGTTTTCTGGTGTACATTCATAGTGTTGGGTGATCTAAGCTTTGCTTGAGGTGAAGAAGGGCTTCCACGCTGAAAGATGATGCTGAGTTAGAGCATATGGTTATAATCCTCTTGCTATTTTTCATCTTAATAAAGCTATTCTTGTTTTCTTCCATATTCTTGTGTACTTGTTTATATATGCATTTATATGGTTAACATACATCTGATCCTATGTTATTTAGGGATATAGATCTTTGTTTCTTCGATAGTAGTATGTTGCTGTGATTCCATAGGTTCTCTTTGAAGCTGGGCAGACGAAGAAGAAGCAGCGAAGCTCTATCAAGAAGGAGAGTAAATCAAGTGCAAGACTCAGGTTGGTCTTCTTGGTTCTCCTTTTGTCTATTTACATAAGAGAAAACAATAGTAGACTTGACTTGTTTGTTTATAAGATAACCACCCATCTTAGTGGGAATGGCAGCATCCAAGTGGACACTCTTCCTGGTAACAATGGTTTCATTTTAGATTACCCACTTCCATTGTATCTGATTGAGACACCCGATTTGTGGGAAAGTTTTGGTCAAGTTTGTGGGAACTGATGGACACTAAACTGAAGAAAAGCACAGCTCTTCATCCACAAACCGATGGCCAGACAGAAGTAGTTTCAAGACAGTGATTTAATTGCTCAGAGGATATTGCAGCAAGCATCCTAAGCTTTGGGATGAACATTTGTGTTATGTGTAGCATTCTTACAACAAAGCGTAACATTCTTCTACACAAAGATCTCCTTTTGAGAACTGTTGTGGTTTCTCACCAAGGTCTCCTTTGGATTTTGTCTTTGGTAAAGACACCACAGTTGAGGGACACAACGATGTGGACAGGGAAATTAGGTTCATTGAACAAATCCAAGAGATCCACCAGGCAGTACAGGAACAGTTGGAAAAGAGCCAAGCCAAATACAAGGCTAGGCATGACAAGAATCGGATGGAGCATAGTTTCCAAGTTGGTGACCAAGTCTGGCTATATATCAGCAAGGACAGAATTCAAGGTGAAGTTAAAAAACTAAAGTCTATCAGGTATGGACCTTTCAAGATACTTGAGAAAATTGGTGAGAATTATTTTCGCCTTGATATACCAGCTTACATGCACATCTACTCAGTCATAAATGTTGATTGCTTGAAACTATTTGAACCTTCACTAATTGAGGATCCCGAAGCGCAGAGTCAATTGCCTTCTATTGATGACCTGTTACCTGAATATCTTAATGAATTGCAAGAAGACACGATTATGGACAGAAAGGTAAGGACGATGAATAGGGGAGATGTTGAGTACCTCAAATTTGGGCTCAAGGGTTCAAAGCTGAGAAGTTCAAAGTGGATAGAGATTGGACAAGTGAGACAATTGTACCGTCACTTAGTCAATGCTTGAAAACCAACTTTTGGTGGTCCAAAAGCTTTTTCAGTGGGAAGGCCGTGATCCGAATTGGATCCATGAAAATTATTAGAGTTCTATGACTGTATCAAATCAAGACAGACTTCAAAATGATGAACAATGAGCTATCAGGAAGACCTATAAACAGTGCCAGTTTGTAGCCAGTAAGGAATGACGAGGACCTCGATCAAAGCGCGCTGACCGAGGCCCATGGAGACTGCGCAGGAAGCAAACTAGCAGTTATGAAGTCCGGATTAGAAAACAGAGGTCGTTTCTAATGCACAATTAGCGCTAATCGCGCATTGCTGGGCAAAACCCCTCAAAATGGAAAGGCCCCAAGCACTCAGTCACAAGGAAAATCCAAAAACCATGGGAAAAGCGCTAAAGAGAAAGGCGGGTCCCGTGCCCCAAAACTGACAAAATATTGGAGGCATGTTGGTTAGTAAGAGGAATTGTCAGGAGACCCAGTGATGCCATACAACGAATGATGCATGTCTGGCAGATAAGAGAGAAATCGTCTCTCATTGCGAGCTAATGTCCGAGCTAGTCAACCGCGTGATAAGAGCAAACACCTTAGGATCTGGCGGCTCCAGATCTAACGGAAAAAGATGTGCCTAATGGGAAACCAGATTTGGAGGGAGAATTAAGCAACGACATATAGGTGTCTGAGGTTTGATTTGATTGCTAAGCTGGTGAATGAATTATTACACAGAGTAACCGAAATACTGAACCGTTTAAGGAAGAGCTGGTGCAGTTCATGGGAGGAAAAGTGGCCACTTCCTTGTGAGACGTTACACAGTGGCGATGGCATAGAGGCAGGGAACTCCAAGCGAACAACGCAGACAATCCGAAGGGGCGGAAGAGGAAACGAATAGTCATGAGACTTATTGGCTTTAAGCCATGAACAGACAGAGAACAAAAAGAGGAAGAAAAAAAACATTGTCAGAAAGAAGAGAACAATGAAGAAGGAGACAGAAGAGACAGAAGCAGACGCAGAGAACCAAGTTGACCTACAGAGCTAAGGCAGCATCGAGTAGACAGAAGGATTGAGAAGTTCAAGCAATACCTGTGAGGATATCTATCGAGGACTGAGTACCAAATTGGACTCATCCCATCAAGACCAATTGAAGTCGAGACTTAGTAAGGAAGAGTCTATGCACTCTAGTGGCTTGGGGAATCCAAGAACCACCCTACTGAGCATCCTTTGTTTCAGGAGACTCAATTTGAGTTCCTCGTTGTAAAAACTTTGCTTTAAGACACAATAAAAGAAGGCCACCATTGACAATTGGACCAGAGACATAGCCCAGGAGGATTGGGTGAACTCCTTATTAATTTGTTGTGTCCTTGTATTTTCTTACTGTGTTTCTCTTACTATTTTCCATTTTCCCATGTCTATCTATTTTGCAATCTTATCGATCTGTTGCCTAAGATAACATAGACACACACTAACACATGAGTCTGTAATACCTTCATTCATTCATTAATTAACTGAGGTCACTCATGAGTGATTTTCATATCAGCTATGGGCATTCCAGCGTCCTAAGAGCTTTAGACGCTCCCACAAGCCTGCATGCCTATGTCCAGGGAATATTTCTAGCATGTGTAGAAATTTTGAATAATTTAACACATATTCAATGGAGATTATCCTGATCATGTACTATTACGGAAAACATACACAATACATAAGCTCCTCTACGTTGATCATCAATATAGCAGCATCAATAACAATAAAACATCAAGAGCATTCACACATTAACACAGTATGCATCCCGGGGAAAGCATCTCGCTAAAAACACCAACTATCTGTATATTAATGAATGAGTCATGTAACATTACACAACATAATACTTCTCACAAGTATCTCCACCTCTGTTACACACAATACAGCTCAGATCTGATCTCCAAATCTCTTCCACTGCTTGCCTGCCTCCACTGCGCAATCCTGCATGAGAATACTGATGAATGAATGATCCAAATTCGTATTTCCGTTGGATTATGCAAGAAGAAACACTCCATATGGCTGTATGTAAATTTGTAAAAAGATGCTAGGGTTTATTGATGTTTCATCGTTTTTCCCCTTGTAATCATTTTCTTCATTCCCTCACCGCCACATCCTCAGGTTGTTCACGAGGAGGGAGGACCATCACATCAGCATGACATCCCTGTCACTAGACATGTCAGCTCCTCACCTCTGGTCACCTATCAGAAAGGCCCAAGGGCCTTATTTGCAGCAGCTCGGCAAGTACTTTCTGCACACCAAGTGGAAGGGGTCTCGCCTTCTTCATCAGCACCACGAGTGTTATCTCCACACCAGGTGGAAGGGGCCTCGTTTCCGAAAGACAGCACAGGTATCAGAGAGGGGCAAGCAGCCCATGATTGAGGAGAGATTGTCAGGTGATCCAGTTATTGATCTTGACACCGGTTCTCCTAGCACAGAGCTCAAGGATATCATCCGAGAGAAAAGTACCGAGATTCAGTCACTGCAAACGAAATTATTGATGGAAAAATGGATAATCAACTATTTAGAGCAGCGAAACAAATAGTTGGAGGATGAGCACAAGCTATATGAGCTGCAAGAAATTCATGAAGACCGGGAATTGGCTCGTAGGAGACCCGGTGACTTGAGACCCATAGATCGAGAATCTATGTTTATTTGGGACAATGCTCATTTGAAAAGGCTATTGGCTAAGCCCAATCAAAATAACAAGCTGCTGAGGAACATGAAAAATCATTATTGGGTGCAGATGCATGTGTGCAAGGCAAAGATGAAAGTTCTTCAAAGGCGGTTGGCAAAGGCACTAAAACGAAGAAAAAGGCTCGATCCCCTCCGTATCTTGGCCAAGGTTTCCTTGAAGGGGCATAGCACTAAATAGCTCATCCACAGCACAAATTTCAAAAGCTTTTGAGCATTTTGGGTCATTTTTGGTATTTTTTGGCAATTTACAGGTTTTTGCTCATTAACGTGTCTCATCCCCGGTGAGACGCGTCATCCTGGCAACTCCATTTGACAAAAACTCAGCATTTCTAGATTTGTCATGCAAATTTACATATGCACATGGATGGACTTGAGATTTTATGAAGTTTTGGGCCTCCAGAAAGTCAAAAAACATGCAAAATTTGACTTTCTGCCACCTTTATATGAGGGAAATCCTCCTCATTTACTACCCCTCCATTCGAATATTCCTCCATCAGCTTGGAGTGCAAACAACCAAATCATGAGGACTAGAAGGCAGCCAAGAAAGTGAAACTCAAAGCACCAGTTTATCTTGAGTTTGAGACCCAAGCCTCCCTAATTTTAAAGAAATCGTATGAGACTTTTGTCGTATAAATAGAGAGGCCTAGGACCTTAGTAGGATTCAGACTCTTGATTGTAAAACTTTACTTTATTTTCGAGCTGCAAGACTTGCGACAGTTTTTTATGTAATACATTGTTTTGATAATAAGAATGAGTTTTATTTCGAGCTAGCACTGATTTAGCTTAAGGGGCTGAAGTTGTTGGGTTAGGGCCCAACCCTAGCAGCTAAGGCTCCTCTTTATTATACATGTATTTTAGCGTAGATTCATGGTTTAATTTTTCATTTGTTAAGTAGATGCATTTCCATTACAGTAGTGTAGCGTATATTGGTTGTGTTTTCGTTTGCTTCCATTTGTGCATTTCTCTTTAGTTAGCAGGTTAGCAAGGATTATACTCGTAGATTTCCTTTCAGAACAACCCTAACCAACCATCGTCAACTGCATGTCGCATATCTTCTTCACATTCATTTCAACATTTGACATAATGTGCTCCAAATCTTCATCGTCGATCTGTCTAGCTTGATACAATAGTGAGGATTGGTCTCAACTCCTCATTTTTCATTTCAGGCTCTTTCCTAGATAAAATTTGCTTGCCACCCGCTAGTTTTATGGATGGGTTTGGTTCTGCAAGTGGGTATAACGCTAAGTTCTTAGTGTTGTGCCCATTTAAAATAACCATTTCCCCTGAACGACACCAAATGTACGCATCCATAGTACCCAACCATGGTCTACCTAAAATCAGAGGATGGCCACCCACCGAAGATTGCATATGTAAAACAAGGAAATCTATAGGATAGTGACATGAATTCACTGAAATTATTACATATTCCAACTTCCCTATAGGTTTTACTGTAGATCGGTCTCCTAGTTCCAACACTGTAGGAGTGTGTTTCAAGTTACGAAGACCTAATGCATGCATGGTTTTAATGGTGATAATGTTGATGGCAACACCTAGGTCTACCGGTACTTTACAAGCATTGACCTTCCCATCATGAAATCTGATAATTTTCCCATAACATGAATAGTAAGGGGGTGTTTGGATTTCTTTGCAGGTTTCTTTGAACAATATTCCCTCTGAGTCTTTGCATATATCAGGAGCCCTCTCCTATCCTCGTAGGGCTAGCTATGAGGTTGAGCGTGGTTTTATGTGGCCTTGAGTCTTGCCTTATTTCAGCCTAAGGCAGATTTGAGTGCTAACAGATCCATCCCTAGTTTCACAATATGAATTAGTTCATACTTAGACATGCATGGCTTAATAATTGATACAAGCATATGATTATTGGCATGATCAACTAGGTAACACCCTCCCACTTCAAAAGGAATTCAAAGAACTCCCTTACCAAGAGCTTGCCTGAACACCCATCAAGTCAAAGAGATATCAAAATTTCATGTAAAAATTTTATACCTTG
Organism: Pinus taeda; assembly: GCA_000404065.3. Classification (NCBI taxonomy): domain Eukaryota; kingdom Viridiplantae; phylum Streptophyta; class Pinopsida; order Pinales; family Pinaceae; genus Pinus; species Pinus taeda. Next base: position 75,332 of record APFE031507232.1, read on the forward strand.
CACGTCTTGCATTATCTCAAGAATGGAACACATAATACATGCCATGGACATCCAAAATAAATGACATCAAACATAATGGATGATGGATGAAAGATCCAAAAACCGAACAAATGGGTAAAACTGTTGAGTCATGATGAACTAAGGCACCTTGGGAGTTTGCGACCACCCCTAAACAAAAAAAGAATGGTCCAAGGCTTATCACCCACAACAATCACAATGAACTGAAAAAGGGAAGAAAACAAAAATGAGGGATCACCCACCGACTCTCCTATAAATGCACCATGACCCACCTTGCCAAGCACTGATGCTACATAAGAGTCCACTTGAGAAGTAGCAACAGTGGGCCTCGATTTCCTGATCACTTGGGGGAGCCTTCATGAAAAGGAAAAGGGAGGAAATAAAAGGAGAACCATAAACCTCGAAGCCTCTCTCAGAAATTCCATCGAAACCTCCCCACTCCGCAGTGAGGCCACCCAGATTGTAGGAAGGATGGACCTCGATTTTCTATGGTAACCTCGATGCAAGATAAAGGGAAGGAAATAGAATGAGAGAAACTTAGCTTGCATCCTCTCTTAGAAATACCTGAGGCACAAAAGGTTTTGCAGGAATTACATGATGGACCGGCAGGAGGACACTTTGGAGCTGATACAAAAGCTCACAAAATCATCCATGCTGGATATTATTGGCCCACTCTGTTTAGAGATGCTCATGAATATGTAAGGAAATGCTAAAATTCCCAAACTTCTAGTGGAAGACAAGAAAAACCAGCCTTCCCTTTGCAACCAGTCAACATTGAACAACCATTTGAGCAATGGGGATTGGACATCATTGGAGAAATTACTCCACATTCTTCCAAACAGCATAAGTATATCCTCACCGCTACTAATTATTTTACCAAGTGGGTTGAAGCAATTCCTTTAAAGACAACAAATTCTGAAGCCATTATTGAGTTCATAGACCAATTCATCATTACCAGGTTTGGTGTCCCAAATGCTCTTTTTTTTTATAATGCATCTTACTTCTCAGGCAATGCTATGTTTGATGCAATATGGTTGGGCTTGATTTTGGATCCATCAACGAGCATCCTTAGAGGTCTCGGGACGGAAGGAGGATGTCTGCAAGTAGACAATAATATCCCCGTACCAGGGATCGAGGGTGCTAATGAGGAAGAGAGTTTCGTCTAGAATGGAATCCTCTAACTGAGAGGAGGTAGCAGTAGATGGCAAAGAACACAACAACTCAGCGAAGACAAGTGATTTCTTAGACTTGGCAACAGTAAATTCCAAGTCAAACTCTTGGAGGATGACTATCCACTTTGAGTATTTGCCCCCCAGCAACTAGCGTGACAGAATGTAGGTCATAGGGTTGCAATCGGAGATCACTGTCGTGGTACGCAACAAGACATAATGACAGAAGTGTTGAACAACACAAACAGAGGCGAGGGCCAACTTCTCGACATAAGCATATCGAGATTCTGTGTCTAACAAATTGCGGCTAAGGTAATAGATAACGTGTTCAATGCCATCATCGTCATCCTGAACTAGAACCATGAAGATGGTGGTATCTGCAGCGGCCAGATACAACGTGTAATCGCAATGATAATTCGGAGGCTGCAACAAAGGGGCGGAAACCAAGAGAGTTTTAAGATGTGCAAAAGACTCTTGAGCTATGGCATCCCATCAAAACAGGGTGTCACGCTTGAGTAACCATGTGAAACCTTTTGCCACCTCAGTATAATTCGGGATGAATCGTCGTAAAAAGTTTGCTTTACCCTGCAAACTCTGCAGTTTCTGCAAAGAAGCAGGGGGAGGAAGATTCAAAATGTCTTAGACTTTAAGGGGATCCAAGTGGATGCCCTCTCAAGAGACGATGAACCCAAGAAGTCGACCAGATTCTATGTAGAAGACACATTTATGTGTATTAAGTCGGATATTATAGTGTCGATAGTGGAGAAAATTTTCGCGAAGATGCGACGGATGGTCTTGCCACTTAGCTGAATGAGCGGGAAGGTCATCCAGATAAGGTTGTATGATGTGCCGGATATCATGAAAGGCGTAAGACATCGCACTTTGAAAAGTGGCACCAACATTTTTGAGACCGAAGGGGAGCTTTTTATAAGTGAAAGTACCCCACGGACAGATAAAGGCCATCTTGTGTTGATTAGCATGCACGATATTAATTTGGTTGTAGCCAGAAAATCCATCCATGAACCAATATGTCTCACTCCCAGCACACTCATCAATGAGCTGGTCAATGAAAGGTGTGGGGTAGTTATCTTTCGGGAAGGCTTGCTTAATATCACGATAATCGACAAAGACACGAATAGTACCCTACGTTTTATCCACAAGGACAATGTTCGAGACCCAATCTGTGAGTGGGATAGGGTAAATGAAACCAGCTTTAACAAGTTTTTCAACTTCCGCTTTGATTGCCGTAGCCTTGCGGGGGTGCATGGGGCGTAAACGCTGATGAATAGGTTTAGCTCCTGGATACGTAGGTATCTCTTCATAAGACCATGCAAATACGTCACGGAACTCGTGAAAAAGAGCTATATAGTTTTGAATTTCCTCAGGAGTGCAAGTGACTCCTATGTAAATGTTCTCGACAATCCCTGGTTTGACAGAGATGTCGATAGGTTGGGTCTGCGTAATGTTCCCCAAATTCCCTTTAGAAGATACTTGATAAACCTGAATAGGTGTCTGAAGAGGTTGTGAAGGGAGACATGGAGCAAACCACTCGAGACAAGCCAACGTTTCCTGAAGGGTAGGGAGAAACAAGGAACGGTGATGAAGATTGAACCATGGAGGTTACTCAAGAGACATGGTCTCTATGATGGCTTTATCGAAAGGAAATATTTCCTTTAATGGATCTGAGGAGGCACATTCTCCAAGCCAAGGGGAATAGTCATATGAGTCAAGAGCTCTGCTTAAAGAAGCAGATTCAGCAGGAGGAGCTGATACAACAACGATTTCGACGTAGTTGAGCTCGGAAGGACTCAACGGCATCTCCTCGCCCCATGATTCTATCTGGTCGATGGGGGGAAGGACCCAAGTATATAAACGAAATGAAATCATACTGATGGAGGTAAGGTTTGGAGGTGGGAACGAAAAAACACCCATGAGGGTGGGATCTTTGAAGAGCCCGGCTCCCACACTCTCGAAAGGGATGGAGGTATACTCCACGAAAGGCACATTGCCTTCAGAAGAAGAAGAAAAGAAGGAGATCTGGTCTACCGTGACAATTTTCCCCTGGTGAGGGAAACGAATGACACGGAAGAGGGATGAAGCCACGACACGCATGGCGTATGTCCAACTCCAGCCCAGAAGGAGGTTGTAAGTAAGATTTGCATCAACGACCTCAACTTCTACTTCAACGGTTTCCCCTTCTAAAGTAATTGGCAATCGTTGAAGGATACCATAGGGACGAGATTCTCTCCCATCAAAGGCTTCCAGCGTGGTGGGAGACTAGCTCAAAGTCGGAGACCCGTTCGCTTTCCAACAAGCAATAGACATGATACAAGTTGACGCGCCTTCATCAATAACTGTACGATGGATCGTTTTCGAATTGATGATGACTTGTATGAGGAAGGTGATCTGATGAGGCAGCCTTGGGACATGGCTCTCGAGGTCAAAGGTGACCCAATCCGAATCTGCCGGGTCAATGCCACCGATGGCCGATAGCAGGGACTTCCCCTGAGGGGGCATCTCTGGAGAACTTCTAAAGTGGAGATAGCTGACGGAGCCTGCGCTAAGTCCTCAACTATGTTATAGTGCTGGGAAGCACGAGCATTTGGGTTTTAAGATGATCTCTGGAGTATTCCTTTGGGAGGGGTTCGGATTGTCGTCTCAGTACTAGGTCTCTCGATGTGGATCAGACTAGAATTGGACGGAGGAGCGCTTGAGGGAACCTCAGTCTCCTTCCCGGCAGATGACGAATACTCCTTTGTTCGATTCGTTACATGAACGGGAATGGATCCAGCCATGAACACTTGGGAACCAAAGGGAGAAGAAGACGAAGATGGATCAGCCACCATTTGAGTCTGTTGAGAGGGGAAAGGTTCTTTAAGAACCGCAGGAATCCCAGGAGCGCCTTTCAACAAACGACTAACCTCGGACTGCCTTGGGCAATCTCTGGTATAGTGATCCTCATCACAGATGAGACAAGGATACTTTGGTTTACGCTTGGCTCCTTCCTCGGATGGAGGTTTGGAGGAATCCTGTTTAGGTTGCTCAGACTTTTTCTTTGCTTTCCCCTTTTTCTTTCCTTTCGAGGCCTTATTCGCCGTGGTGGACTGGACAGAGTTAACCTCGGAAGTACTTCCAGAATTAGAACTACCCTGAGAAGTGTTTTCGTTAGAAGCATTCGATTTTTTCTTCCCAGGTTTCGAGGATGATTTTTTGGACGATGGATTTACAGAGCCAATAACTCCATCAACAGATGGATTTGGTGGAGCTTTAGATGTACCAGGTCTCTGGGTATCAGGAAAATACTCATATAAAGTACCTGACTAAGAATATACTAAGTCAAGGTACTGGGCACGCACGATAGCTTGCTCTTCAGTCACACAAGCTCCCATAGCAACGTCCCGTGCGATCTTAGGGACAAAGGAAGTTGTGAACCAGTCGGTGAGGAGTTGATCAGGAATCCAGAACTTGATCAACCGATGACGCCTCCTCCACTCATGTATATGATCAGAGATGTGCGTAGCTGTATCCTGCTTGAGAGACGTAAGGAGATGCGTTCCCGTCTCGTACCGAATGGGTAACTGAAAATGAGTGAGGAATGCCATTTCCAATGAATTGAAATCTTGAAAAGACGCACAGGTCAATTCAATGTACCATTTAGCAGCAGAGCCGGTGAGAGTCCTTTGGAACAGGTGAAGCCGAACTGAATCGTCAAGCCATGAATTGGATGAACACCAAAGGTGATAAGTCATTACATGGGTTTCAGGATCCTCTCCAGCTTTGCCGTCAAATTTGGGGAAATTGTCGGGTATCTTGGTTGGAACTGGTGGCCATTGTGGATTATGCAAGATAGGATCATTGGTTAATTTCGACACATTGGGCAATTCCAACGTTGCTAGAAATGCTAGCTGAGGGTTGAAGGACATCTGTGGATATGAGGTAGGACCAGAGTTCCATCCAATTGCTGGCTGCCTCCATTGACCTTGTCCGGATGGACTAGGTCCAAAAGGACCTTATCCATAGGAACTCTATCCATAAGGGTTATATCCATAACCGGATGGTTGATTCTGGATCTGCCCCCTAGCACCCCATTGGTTACCATACTGACCTGCAGGAGCAACATTTGGTTGTTGGTAATTTTGATAAGGGGTGACCTGCGGCTGTTGATAATTTTGATACGGAGGAAATTGATTTTTCCCCTGGGGTTGTTGGTATCCATACGGTTGCTGGGCTCCATATTGAGCCTGAGAACCAGGCTGTGTTTGATAAGAAGGTTGGGATTGATACCCACCTTGCGGCTGGAGACCAGTTTGATTCTGGGGCTGATAACTGGGTTAAGCTTGAGAAGAAGGAACCATCTGCATGCTCGGTTGAGCAGGCCCAGAGAGATATCCTTGAGAAGACTGAGGTTGGGCCATCTGGTGGGAAGGTTTTCCTGGTTGGATCTGAGACGGACCTACTTGCCCAGAAGGTTGAGCTTGTTGGGTGTTTGGTTGTCCTTGCGCAGCCGAGGGTTGTCCTTGCAGACTAGATGGCTGACTAGGCTAAGCAGCGGGCTGGCCTTGCTGCATGTAAGGATGACCTCCCTGCCCAGAAGGGTAGCCTTGTTGGGTTCCAGGTTGTCCTTGTTACATGTAAGGTTGTCCTGGATTCCCGTAGGGTTGAGCCGAAGGGTATCCCTACTGGACTCCAGGTTGTCCTTGTTGAGCATAAGGTTGTTCTGGGTTTCCAGAAGGTTTCCCAAGATAGGTAAAGGATGGACCACCATAGGCCGAAGGTTGTCCCTGAGAGGGTTGTCCTTGTGAGCCTCCAGGTTGCCCTGGATAGGTTTGGCCATAATACTGCTGCCCATAATTAGGCTGTGTGTAGGATGGTTGACCTTGGTTTGATGGTCCTTGATACGGCTGCCCTTGATCTGGACAGAATTGGCCACTACCATAACCAGTGGTACCCCAAGCAACATTCAACAGAATTGAAGACTCAACCGCGGTTGAGCTGGCAAGGAGGTATACAAATGATGACCTATAGGGTCATAATAGGGGCCTTGCGTGCCTGGATTTTGGACAGCATGCAAGTATTGGGAATATGCCCCCCTGCTGAAATGGTATCAGAAGAAGGCAGGGCACTGCTTGCAGGATGAACAACTCTGGCAGCATATTCCAACTGACCACTATGTACTGGACCACGGGATCGGCCGGCAACAGTGGTTACGATGGAAGATGTTGTAACGACACTAGAAACTAGAGTTGAAGATGCGACACAAATGGTCGGATTGGTCGGAACTGACGTGAAAATGGTATTGTGAACTTGGGAAACAAAATATCCCATAGTGGGAACAATGTTATGATCCCACATGGTACCAGAAGAGGAGCTCCTAGAGCCCATGGAATCCCACAGAGATCTATAGTGTGCAGGCACTGTAATACCGAGAGGTGTAACAGTGTAGGGCATAGATATGACCAGGGATGTGGCTAGGATAGGACTCTCAATACTTGACATAACAGGTGTTCCACTTGATACAGGGGATGTGTCTTCCATATCAGAAGAAGCCATCGGGGTCGAAACACCAGTAGGAGTAGAGGGATAATCCTCTTCGTAAGGTTCCCAAACAGGGTTCCAAAATAGATCGTGAAGGTTGTCCTCTAGAGCACGAGAGCTCAACGGTTGGAAACTTGGAATAACAGGGAAAGTGTCACCACAAACCGGTGTCTCAGGAGCAACAGAAGAAGGAGACCCTTGGTCACTAGGGACGGGAGACGGGATCGATGGATCTGCCAGGATGATCGAATTCAAATATCCTTGACAAGCTAACGATGAAAGAACCTACTCAAAACTAACGAAAACAAGATCTAACAAGGTGAATGTAATCGTGGTTGAATAAATTTTTAAGACATTAGGACACAACTTGACCTTTTCATGTTGTAAGAGTCGAGAAAAGGACAAAAGATGACTTTAGTCCCCTTCGAATATTTAAAGAGCCCGAAGTGACAAATGCTCGAGTGAGCCTTTTCTTTTAAGGAGTTTGAAAAGGATCAAAAGTGACTACTCTGGAGAAACTAGGCAAGGGGTTTACCAGACAATCCATAAAATTGCATATACACCTTAGCAATCATATGAAAGCCAAGGACTTTCCGTACGGTAGTCAATCTTCCCGAATGCTATGTTCGGTGCGTTACGGGGTTCCTGTGGATCAAGGATGATAACCTAGTGGAGTCTCCCCATATATACACGACGATACGTGGGAGCACAAGTCCATACTAGACCACAGTTGAGTCACACAAGGAGGAATCACCCAACCTTAAGTGAAAACAAAAGTGACTAGGTTTAACGATGTCGGAGCACGTCTCTAGCCTAGACCTCTAGAATGTGAGCGTTATGTTCCAATGCGTTTTTAAGTTCATTCGATTTATTTTAAAGTTGATCTTGATTTAAGTTTCGTTTTTCAGGTCTTACCGTATGTAATTTCTCAAAATCCCTAAATGCAATCTATATGCCAAAACATGTCATTCCATTCGATGAATGCTAATTACAAAAGAGTTAGAGATATTTCATGCAAACGAAATGATCACAAACAACAAAGAGTTTCTCTAATGTAGCTAATGAAAATTAATAAACTTTTCTTTAAGACTACTAAATCACTAATCGAAATGAAAAGTCCTAACTTTCATTAACTGATTCAAAGCAAAAGAGATTTTCTTTTCAATAATGGAAAAATGCACTAAAGAGCTTTTGAGAAATAATACAAACAATTTTTATCCAATACACACACGTTCAGTTCCTCAAATCACAAATCAAACATCCAAAGAACCAAAAAGATCCCAAAGACAACAATGAGCCGTGTGATCTGGGCTCAAAGTGAGACGAAGCATAATTCAAGTGAGGACGAAGAAAATCACCCAAATAATGCAACGAAATGATTCACAACTACCAAACAAGTGTAAGGGAGCAAACAAAGGAGTCGACTAGACAACCGAAAGATCAAAACACCTTAGGAAGGCTCAATTCACAAGGCCACTAGATGCCCTAGGGCTAGAAATGCGAAATCGGTAGAAAAAAACAAACACCCAAAGGGTAGCGATCAAGGCCAGTGAAATCACACTCCAAGACACTCAAGTAGTCTAATAAAGGTACTTAGGACAAAACCACAGCTCAAAAAGTTGACAACCAAGCAAACTTCAAAAGTTTACAGGCTTGGCGCGACTGTCAGGCTGCAACAAGTGCCTTTTAGGAATCGGTGTGGGTTGTAAGTGTGAAACATCCGCCAACTGGCATGACTGTCACACTATAAACTAGCACCAGTCGAGTTTGCTATGGAAAAATAAAAACAAAAGAGCCAAGGCCAAACCAGCAATACCTAAGTACTCTTAAGCGGCAAAAACAACACAGGTATCCAACCTAGAAAGCTAAACAAGCAGGAGAAACCAAGGAAACAAACAAGGAACAAGGCAAGTTCCAAGTCGTTCAGTTTGCAAACCAAACCGGAGATGGATTGAAGTAGCGGTGATCTACTTCGCTAATGCAAAGCAATAACATTTTGAAGGCTATCTGGCCAGACTTCAGGCTCCGTCTAAAGTTTACAAATCAAACAACAAGACAAGATAAACAAACAACGCAAAAGCCAACTCCCCAGTGGAGTCGCCAAATTATTTTGGAGGTAAATCCCCTCTGCGGACAGAGGCGATCCCACTAGCCTAAATGGGGTCTAGCAACAAACAAACAATGCTAATACATAGGTTCCTAATTGCAAAGTAAAGGCTGATGATGAGAGCCTACCTCGAATCCAACGCTTATATTCATAGAAGAGTCGTCGCTTCCGTTCTTTCAGTTCAGCTGGTCACAATCCTCACGATCCTCGTGAATAGACACCTACACATGCAAAGAACAAGACAAATACAAGCATAAGATCCAAGAAATGCAACTATGTATCAGTCAGAAAGGATACAACTCAAACATCGTAATAAAGACACATGAGTGGAACCATAATGATAGTCATTTATTATTATTGATAAATAAAAGAGAATACAACCAAGTTCTGACGTCAAATCCTCCTTTGGCTGGGTGATCAGAAACACATGCCTTGCAAAGCTTGTAGGGGATGGGAACGAGCCTCTCTCTTCTTGATTACTTGGACATGGATCTCCTCCTTAAAGATATAGCCTTATGGGGATGAACAAGGCCTCTTGTAACATGAGCTTAGCAATTCTCAGACTTTGGGACTTAGATTTGGGAGCTTGAAAAGTAGAATTACTAACTAGCTTGTTAAAGGGAAAAAAACAAGCTTATATAGAGGTAGGAGGAGTAGATAAGACCATCCACCAAATTCAAAGGATTTTCCTTATCATTAGGAAGCTTCCATGAGAGGTGGAGAACTACTTCCCTCCTTGGGAGATTCGTAGCCTAACTGAACTAACTCAAACTGGAATCAGTTCATGGATATGTTAGAAGGAACCTTCAGAAGTTTGTTTGTTAAAAGCTTTACCCAACTGGGTTGGCGCTAATGCGACTCTAACACAGAGCGCCAGCTGGCGTGCCTTCTTTGGAGGATTTCCCTCATTAGCGCGAGTGATACACTATGGAACAGCACCAATGGAGAAAGGGCTATATTTTTGGGTACTTTGCAGAAGGTGTCTTCTACACATATGAAGTACATACTCTAGGGGATTCAATGCAGGTGTCTTCAAGTTATGTCACTTCTCACAGGTCCCGGAATAGGTCCTCCAATGTACGGGAGAAGGGGTAACAGGGACGGTGACAAAATACTGTGTAACACATATTATGCTCATAAATCCAACCAATTCCAAGGCCTTGTTGTACAAGAGTGCACAACTTCACATTCTTCCAAACCTGGCATGTCTTTTCATTCAGCTTGGCCCAAGCATGAAGCTTCACCTCTGCTAAACCTGTCATGAAGAATAGTGGATCAGCTTCTCTGCAAATCCTGCACCTTGTCCACCACTAGCTCTGATACCACCTGTCATGCCCCTACACTGGTGATACTCTTCCAACCGCACTATGGCAAGGTGAGACACCACCAACCACTTTCTTTTCACCAATACTTATGACCGTGGACTATGCCTAACATTCGTACTTACTTTATTTTTCGTTACCAAATATTATTTTATCCTTTATACATGATAAAAACCATGAACATTCATCATAAACAACAATAACATGAAAAGTTGCACAACATTATAAAGGGAGGGGCAACTCCCCGATGTGAGTCTGCCCGTATATCAATATATATAAATTTCATGTCTAAGTTAAATCTTAGAGGAAACCCCAAATTTACATAGTGATTTTTTCACAACTTCAGCAAAATCAGTTGCGCAGCCTCGTCGGCACCTCCGAACAGTCGCTGCACATTCTCCTCAACTCTTCATTCACCCCTGAACGCGTTCGTTCAGCTCTTCACACCGTTTGCCCAACTTGGGTGCCAACTTGTGTCCCCATGCATGCCTACCCGACACATCCGCACATCGGTCGCCTTCATTCACAACCTGTCGCACTTCCTCTCACCTCTGTGTCATTTTCCCAACTTGGGCATGCTCCTTGTGTCTCAGTCGCCAAACCTGGGAACCCTCTGCACGCCAGTTGCACCTCCCGTTCACAAACCCAAACACCTTCATTCACCCGAAGCCCACCCTGGGTCGCCTATCATTCAGTCCTAAACGAATCCCCTACCTAGTTCACCCATCATTCACCCCTGCACAAATGCCCTACCTGGGTCGCCCATCGTTAAGCCCTGCACGAACGCCCTACTTGGTTCACCCATCATGCATGTTTTCCTTCGCTCGGTTTACCCGGTGTTCCACTTGCCGTGCGGGCACATCCACACTGCAATCCTTCGCACTTCTTAGCATTTGTCACCAAGACTAGCACCGAAAGTGATTTGCGTCCAAGTTCATTGATCTCCAATCTTTCCTCCATATACACACTCATCTACCCATCGTATGAGTGCCCAGCCAACCTGACCTTGCATCACACATATGTCGGCTTACTCCATAACTTAACTCGTCGACCCATCCTTGCATCGTATGACTATCCCACCCACTTGTCAGTCTACCCATTGGCCTGCCCATCCATCAGGGCACCCAAGACCGCCCTAATAGGTATAAGCTTCCATGTCTAATACTCCATTGCATAACATTCAAAACTCTTCATGTGACCTTCCACCGTGGCCGCAGCTCGCCCGTCCGCATCATAGATTAACCTGCAATTTGTGGTCCTCACATAAATGAAGGGACAAGGGAGAGCCAGGCAAACGAGCTACACAAACATGTACAAAGCCAACCCCGGGTCACAACTTAGCATTTTTTATACGGGCTCATGTGCTCAGGTGTGCCCTCACACCAAAAGACCTGAACAAACGAGTTTACATGGACGCCCTCGCCCGACCCGCCCGAATGAGTTTACACTGACGCCCTTATCTGACTTACCTGAATGAGTTTACACGGACGCCCTTGCCCGACCCATCTGAACAACTTGCCTGAACGAGTTTACATGGACACCCTCAAATGACCCACCCAAATGACCTGCCCAAACGAGTTGACACGAACACCCTCAAACGACCCACCCAAACGAGTTTACATGGGCGCCCACATGACCGAAACGAAGGGACAAGGGAGAGTCGGGTAAAGGAGCTGCACGAATGGGCACAAATCCCACCCTGGGTCACCACTTAGCATTTTTTATATGGGCTCATGTTCCTAGGTGCACTCTCACACTGAACAACCTAACTGAACGAGTTTACACGGACACCCTCACCCGACCCGCTCGAACAAGTTTACACGGACGCCCTTACCTGACCTGCCCGAACGAGTTGACACGAACACCCTCAAATGACCCGCCCAAATGAATTTACATGGGCACCCACATGACCGAAACGAATGGACAAGGGAGAGCTGGGAAAACGAGCTCATGATCATGCACAAAACCCACCCCAGGTCACAACTTACATAGATGCCCTCAAACGACCTACCCAAACGAGTTTACACGAATGCCCTTGAATGATCCGCCCAAACGAGTTTACACGGACGCCCTCAAATGACCCGCCTGAACGAGCTGACATGGATGCCCTCAAATGACCTGCCTAAACGAGTTGACACGGATGCCCTCAAACAACCTACCTGAATGACCTGCCCGAACGAGTTTACACAGATGCCCTCAAACGACCTGCCCGAATGAGTTTAAACGAACACCCTCGAATGACCTGCCCGAACGAGTTTACACGGATTCCCTCAAACAACTCACCTGAATGAGTTTACATGGAGGCCCTCAAATGACCCGTCGGAATGAGTTTACATGGGTGCGCACACTACTGAAACATAGGTACAAGGGAGAGCTAGGAAAACAACTTGCATGAACGTGCACAAAGCCCACCCCAGGTCACAACTTAGAATTTTTTATACGGGCTCATGTGCCCAAGCACATCTCGCACTGAATGACTCAACCAGATGAGTTTACACAGATGCCACCAAATGACCCTCCCAAATGATTTTACATGGTAAACGACTTGCCTGAATGAGTTTACATGGCAAACGACTCACCCGAATGAGTTTACACAGCTACCCTCAAACGACCCACCCGAATGACTTTACACGGCCACCCTCAAACGACCCTCTCGAACAAGTTTACATGGGCACCCTCAAATGACCCGCGTAAACGAGTTTACATGGCCACCTGAATGAGTTTACATGGAAAAAGACCTTCCTGAACGAGTTTACGCGAGCACCCTCAAATGAACCGCTCGAATGAGTTTACATGGAAAACGAACCACCCGAATGAGTTTACATGGCCTCAAATGACCTGCCCAAATAATTTTACATGGAAAATGACCCTCCTGAACGAGTTTACACAAGTGCCCTTAAACGACCTACCCAAATTATTTTACATGGAAAACAACTTGCCCGAATGAGTTTACACGGGTGCCCTCAAACGACTTGCCCAAACGAGTTTACACGGAAAACAACTCACCCGAACAAGTTTACACGGGTAAATGACTAGCCCGAATGAGTTTACATGGGCAAATGACCTGCCTGAATGAGTTTACATGACAAACAACCTGCCCAAATGAGTTTACATGGGCTCCAACACACGACTGAAATGAAGGTACAAGGGAGAGTTAGGCAAATGGGCCGCATGAACGTTCACAAAGCCAACCCCTGTTCACAACGTAGCATTTTTGATACGGCGACATGTTCCCTGGGTGCCCTCACACGACACGATATGACCCGACCTACCCCAACGCGTTTGCACGGGCACCTGCACACAACACGTCCTGACTCACCTGAATGAAATTTGGGGTTTCCACGGGTGCACGACCCAATTGAAATTTGGGGCTTTCGTAGGTGCAGAACCCGAACAAAGGCACGAGGGAGCATCAAGAAAATGGGCTGCATGAATGTGCAGAAGACACATGGGTGGTCACAACTTAGCATTTTTGGCACGACCACATGTGCTCGAGCACCCACACATGGCATGACATGACCCGACCTGGCCTGGGCAAGCCAGCTTGACCTGCCCGAACACATTTGCATGGGCACCCACACATGACACGACACGACCCGACTCAAACAAAATTTTGGGTTTCCATGGGTGCACAACCCAAACGAAATTTTCGGTTTCCATGGGTTCACAACCCGAACGAAATTCGGGGTTTCCATGGGTGCACGACCTAAACGAAGGCATAAGGGAGCATCGGGCAAATGGGCTGCACAAATGTGTAGAATGTACATAGGGGGTCATGACTTAGCATTTTTGGTATTTCCACGTGTTCCCAAGCACCCACACACGGCACAACCCGACCCACCTAAACGAAATTTGGAGTTTCCATGGGTGCACGACCCGAATGAAGGCATGAGGGAGTGTCGGGCAAATGGGTTGCACAAATGTGCAGAAGGCACACAGGCAGTCACGTCTTATCATTTTTTGCATAGCCACATGTTCTTGAACACCCACACATGGCACGACATGACCCGACCTGAATCGCCCGAACGCATTTGCATGGGCACCCACACACAACACGACCCAACCCACCCAAACGAAATTTGGGGTTTCCATGTGTGCATGGCTCGAATGAAATTTGGGGCTTCCATGGGTGCACAACCTGAACAACGACATGAAGGAGTTTCAGGAAAATGGGCTACATGAACATGCCAAGGACACATGGGCGGTGAAAACTTAGAAGTAGTGGCACAGCCATGTGTGCCCGGGCACCCACACACGGCATGGCACGACTTGACCCGCCCAAGGTGAACCGACACGACCCGCCAGAATGAAATTTGGGGTTTCCATGGTTGCACGACCTGAACAAAGGCATGAGGGAGCATTAGGAAAATGGGTTGTACGAACCTGCAGAAGGTACACGGGTGGTCACAACTTATCGTCTTCGGCACGACCACATGTGCCCAGGCACCCACACACGGCACGACACAACACGACCCGGCTCGCCCCAACGAAATTTTGGTTTTGAATGGGAAACAACCCAAATGAAGGCATGAGGGTAGGAATATCTTTGACTCTAATACATAAATATACCTAGTGTAACATGCCCTTAAGGTCTTCAACATTTTCTTTTGACTCTTCAACTCACCTATAACACTTTAACATGTGTTATGCCTATTTCAATGAGCAAGAAATTCAATAATAAACGTACATTTATGAAGACCGAACCCATTACACTTTCTTCAACACCCTCTCTTAACTAGGGAGGTATTCATAAATTAGTACAAGGTGTTTGGCTATTTTTCAATCTTGAATAATTCACATAAGAGAAACGAGATCGGAAACCCATCTATTATAGCATCGTATTAGCCAACATTGTTCATAGTAAGGCCTTGACTAACAACTTTATCTCTCATAAGATCATAGCACAATGTTGGCGAGGCCAGTGGCTTATAAACACCTTATTCATTGTCTCTCAAGGTACATACCCACCCAGGTGTTCCCTGAGTATGACCTTCTAGGACAATTCTTGTCTTGGGTTCCCAACCCTCAAAGAATATCACTCCTCTTGCCTACTCTTGTCTTGGATGCCCTACACATCCTCAAAGAGCTTCAGATTCCAGATGATTACCTAATCCTCCCATTCTATCTTACCCAGTGAAGACAAGAATGTTGTGTCTATCTCTTCCCCTTGATTGAGGAAGACATGCCGAAGTTTCCTCTGACAAGGAACTTGCTCAAGCTCCTTTGTATTTGGGAACTTGTGAGAACTCCCTCTTGGCTAGGGACTTGTCCATTCATCAACAACGTCTTCTTCATGGGTCCTTTAGCTACTTGACCTCCTTCTTTCCTTCGATGTCATGAAGTCTTTGTTTGAACTTCTTCTTGGCAGGGCCCTGTCCATCGATCACTTTCCCTCTTGGTTTGTCATGCCATTGCCCCGTTCATGGAAAGTGGCCTTCTTGATATATATTATGTCATTTTTTCATCTAGCTACTCCTTTGTCATGTTATCTATCCTTCATAACACTTATCACATGGATGCCTAGTTGTACTTGCTTGTTCCCATACTTTGATTTAGTGGCCCTTCATGACTTAATCATGATATTGCTTCAACATCAAATGGTAATTTTGTTGGATGGCCTCTTCATCATGACATATTTGTAGAGTTTAATTGGTTATCTGCACCTTGCTATCTCCAAGGCCTTCATAGGTGTCAAGGGTCCTTTGACCTTTTTCTTCCTTTGTCAGAGTTGCCATGCATTCTTTCGAGAGATGTTGAGAAATCTTGTCAAATAGTTATTCTTTGTGACCATGATGTTCTTCACATGCTTGATATCTTTCTTCATTTGCTCCTTCTTGGATTGATTAGTCAACCACCTTATACTCCTTATGAGAGCACTTCTTCATGTTGACCTTTACTCCATTGTAGTGCATGCCTCTGAGCATATCATTGGAGAAAGAGATCCTTTTATTCTTGATCATGATTCTAGAACTTTTCCCATGACCCAATATGTATGATGACATGACTTAAACTTTGATGCATACGTACTTCATCTTGATTATGATTTTATCATCTCGGCCTTATTTGATAGTTCTCCATGATTGGTGTAGCCTTTATTGCTTCATCTGCTCTTACCTATATATCATCCTTTCTTAAATCCCATAAATGGGACTCCCAATGAGACATTTACCCCCTTATGTACAAACCTTATTTTGAAGATTCTACCAGAGTATCTTGAAGACCCTTACCTTGCAAATGTTTCTTCCTTTGATGATGGAGGCCTTCTAACAATTTTGATCATGATCAATCTTTTTTTCATTGTGGATGAGACCATATAATAGGTATGTTCCTTCTATGTGAATATGTTGAGCTATATCTACACCATGCTCCTATATTCTAGAAGATATCTTTAACCATGCAATCTGTTATATTTCTATATGCTCCTGTACTACTCAAAACTTTGAAAGAAGACTTTAAGCAAAGAGGTTGAATTAGTCATGGGAGGATCTTCCTTATTTTGTTTCTTGTCATCTTCTTTCACTTCTTGAGTTACATGAGCTTCTTCCCTTTTTCTCTTGTTGTTGTTGTCCTTCTTAAGTTTAGGACAATCCCTTTTGTATCATCCATATTCTTGGCATCCAAACCATTGGACTTTGGACATGTAGTGGTCCCAACCAATTTGTTACTTTCCTTGCAAAAAGACATTGAGGTATACTTAGAAGGGGACATATACTTACTTGATAGAGTTTGAGATGTAGTGAACTTGATTCCTTCTTGAAGACTTGATGGCTTGCCTTCCTTAGATCTTGATGTTCTTCAAGTTGCTTTCTTCAAATGGACTTGCTTGGTGACTTGACTCGTAGTGCCTTTCATTTTTCAGATGGTGTAGCTTGATGTAGGTCCCTCTTTTATTTGTTCTTCTTATAGGTGCCTTTATACAAGGCATTTCTTCTTGCTTTGTAGTCTTCCATAATGAATGATAGATGATAGACCTTCTTTCCCTTGATGTGATTGAGACTTCTTGGCTTGATGCTTCAACCTTGTGGATGTTCTTGAGATTCCCTTTCCTTGATGTGTCACCTTAACTCTAATACCGCGTTGAAGAATCTAGGTAGTGGGGTATAGAGGGATTCTTCTACACTTGATAACAATTTGTGAAGCTCTTTTACAATTTATCTTGTTATCTTAATCTTCTTCTCTTCATAGTAATGCATGTATGTTTAATTCATCAAACTAGTGCCAAAAACATAAGAACAAGAACACAAGATGTTGGCTCTCTACCAAGGCAAAACCTCTCTCTCTCAGAGAGGAAAACCCTTTCGTAAATTTCTCTTATTGAAGCTTCTTATTGGTCATTGTGAAGCTCCAGACCCTTGACAAGAATATCCTCCAAGCATAAGTCAAGTCCTTCCTCCTCTCTGCACTCTGTTTCTTCAGCACTTCATTTCCCGGCATTGTTTCCTTCTTTCAACTTTTGATAGTCCTTAGTGGACTAGCTCTAGAAGAGACTCTAACCTTTGATCCTTAGCGATATCCTTTACCAATGAATAAACTTTAATTCTCTTGACCAACTGAGCCTTTTTCTTGATGTGAGGTTGCAGAATCAATGTACACCAAGTTCACTACAACTAGGGTGATATCCATCGTGACAAGACATGGAAACCCTAAATTTCCTGCACTTGGGAGGCTTTCGACAAGGTAGGATATGGAATCCCCAGGTTCCCCACAATTTTGCAAATTTTACCAAGGAGGGATTGGGAGACCCCATGTCACGCGCCTATCCTAGTGGTTGTATCTCAACCACACACAAGTGGGTGTGGCACCACCATACTTTTTTATTTTACGAATACTTAAGTACACAGTGTGCGCCTACTTCAACACTCAGTCAATTTTCCAATAATTGTTCTTAACAATGCAATGAAAATAACTTACCATCAATTTATCTTCTTCAATTATTGTTTCAACCTGTCACGTCGTGTGGTCGTTCTGCATTGCCCGCGGCCTGCACAACACAACTCCATACCTGAACTGCGAACCTATCCTCCCGAATTTCCTTTCTGCGGCACCCAAACTCTGCCCATCGGTACGGTCCATAGTGAGGGCGCATGGCCCGCACACAGTGTGGTCTACGTACCTGATCGGTAATCTGCCCCACTCTTCCTATCCACACTACCAAGTTCGACCTGCCCACTGTAATCTGCTCACCAGTGCGGCCCTCTTACCCGTGTCCTTCTCTTCCTTTTTTTTTCGCCCAACTCCTTCCTTCGCACTTGTTCTACGATGTGGAAGTCTGAGTTCGATGTCCCTTTGTCGAACACAATCCTCCTTACTTATACGCATCCTTGCACCCAAGGGCCATGTTTCTCGCGGATAACAAGGGTCGGCTCCATCAACATGAATGCTTGGCTGACCTGCCACATAACCTTGACACATCCCATTCCAATGAATCATCGCGTCCCTTCATGTGCATCATCACACCCATGGGCCAGCTCCAACAGTTAGCCAATTACACCTATCGCCGCATGTCACACACCTACCCACGTCCTAACTCATCTGCACATGGTCATCTCTTTCATCCAGGCACCCAACAAGGGTCGCTCGCATGCCTTCCGCTGGTGACTCACCCATTGCGCACGTATCAAGGGGCGTGCACCTTGCCCAACACGGTGCACCCGCTATTAGTGTGCCCATCACCATTGTGCGTAAGCAAATGTTGTACCAAGACTTTACATATAACCGAATGCTCAACCAAGTCACATATGACCAAATGGGGGCACCCATACTACAGGTTCAGTCTTTCGACTCTCTTGGGCACTTCCGACTCGAATATATGACACCCCAGGCCCCCCCCCCCCCCACATCCATGGTAGAGGTTTCCAACGTGATGGGACATAGAAACCCTATATTTCATGCACTTGTGCAGCTGTCGTGACGACAAGGCAAGGAAAGCCCGCTTTCTCCACACTTGGAAAACTCTCGTCGTAATGAGGCATGGAAACCCAAAGTTCCAGAGATAGACCAGGCAAGTAGTTTCCACCCTGCCGTAAAATGGAAACCCCAATTTCATAAGACTTGGGTGGTTCTTCATTGTTCTGCATCATGGAAACCATGAGTTCCATAAACTTGGGCGATTTCGGTCATGTTGCAACATGGAAACCCAATTTCCCCGCACCGGGGCCGTGATTTTCGCCCAGGTGGGAGATGGAGACCCTAGAGGTTCCCAGAATTAGGTGGTTTTCCTCATGCCATGAAATAGAAGCCCCCGAGTTCTATGGGCTTGGGAAATTCTCTGTCATTCTGCGCTATGGAAACCTAAGTTCCCTACACCGAGGTCATGGTTTCTGTCATGGCGAGACATGGAAGACCCCGAGTTTCCCATAATTGGGTGGTTTCCATCATGCCACGAAATGGAAAGCCCCGTGTTCAGTAGCCTTGGGTAGTTGTTCCCTGTCACGCGATGACATGGAAACTTGAAGCTCCCCAAACTTGGGCAGTTGTTCCCTATCGAGTGATAACATGGAAACCCAAAGCTCCCCAAACTTGGGTGGTAGTTTTAGCCGCGGTGCGAGTGACATGGGTACCCCATGTTTCCAAGACTTGGGTAGTAATTTTTATCATGAAGCGAAATGGAAACAACGTGTGTCCACTAACTTGGGTAGCAGTTTCCATCGCGCTGTGAAATGGACACCCCGAGTTCCCTGGACTTTGGCAGATTTTCGTTGCCCCATGACATGGAAATTTGAAGTTCCATAGAATCTTGGGAAATTCACGATGTTCTGCAACATGGAAACCTCAGGTTTCCCAGACTTGGGTGGTTTCCGTTGGTGGTTCCAACCGCACCGTGACATGCAAACCCCAAGTTTCCCTAGACTTGGGTGCTGCTGGTTTCGGTTGTGGGGCAACATGGAAACCCTAGGTTTCCAAGGCTTGGGCACTAGGGTGCGACATGGAAACCCCAAGTTTCCCCCAGCTTGGGCGCCGCTAGTTTTGGTTGTGGTGTGACATGGAAACCCCAAGTTTCCTAGGCTTAGGCGCTAGGCTGCGACATGTAAACCACAAATTTTTGCAGGCTTGGGCGCCGCCAGTTTCGGTCATGGTGTGACATGGAAACCCCAAGTTTCCACAGGTTTGGGTGCCGGGGTGCAACTTAGAAACCCCAAATTTTGGGTGCAACATGGAAACCCCAATGTTTTTGCGCTAGTTGGAAGCCCCAAATTTTAGGTGCCCGATGGAAACCCCAAATTTTGGGCACAAAATGGAAACCCCAATTTTTGGGCATGACATGGAAACCCAAAAAAAATTTGCACTGAGCGGAAGCCCCAAATTTTGGGCGCCCGGTGGAAACCCCAAATTTTGGGTGCGACATGGAAACCCAAATTGTTTTTGCACTAGGCAGAAGTCCCAAAATTTAGGCGCTAGGTGGAAACCCCAAATTTTGGGAACTAGGGCGCGGCATGGAAACCCCAAATTTTCCCATGCTTGGGCATCGAGGCGTGGCATGGAAACCCAAATTTTTCCCATGCTTCGGTGCCTTTTTCGTCGCAACGTGGAAACCCCAAATTTTGGGCATCGGGACGCGACATGGAAACCCCAACATTTTGAGCGACAGAGCACGACATGGAAACCCCAATTTTCCTGGGCTTCGGCGTCTTTTCCTTCATGGCGTGGAAACCCCAAATTTCCTGCCCCCAAGCAATAAAAAATTGTAGTCTAGAGGAAGAGGCAAAGGCGCGAGAGCGGGAGGGTTGTCTAGATTTGTTTGTGAAAAGAGCAAAGCTCTGAATCAAGGTGACCAAGGGCTGAATCTAAGTGGATTGTGGCAGCAAGGCCACTCTACCACTTACAATACCCTGTGTCGTATTTAAGTTGTGTGCAAAGGATTCTTCTCCATGACTGTTTGGAATTGAACTTCAAAGTTGCCCTGACCGAGATGCTTCACGGTCGTAGTTTGCAAATGACACGGGCCCCTGGAGAAGACAAAGCGATGCCCCTACTGCGGGTTGAGATACAGTCGAAGAGTGACATGCACCACTTCTAGTGTGGATTCTAACTTAGAGGCGTTCAGTCATAATCCGACACACAGTAGCTTCGCGGCACTGGCCTTTTAGCCAAGCGCGATGACCAATGTGTGAATCAACGGTTCCTCTCATACTAAGTTGAATTACTATTGCGGTGCAGTTCATCAGTAGGGTAAAACTAACCTATCTCACGATGGTCTAAACCCAGCTCAGGTTCCCTATTGGTGGGTGACCAATCAAACACTTGGTAAATTCTGCTTCACAATGATAGGAAGAGCCTACGATCTAGATTGGGTGAATTCATTTCAATAGTCGACTTTCTGGATGTCTTCAGACTCGGTTGTTGGCATATTTTGGGTCGCCCTTCCCCTTCTGGTATGGTAGTTCTTTCATTTGTGCTACCTTCCTTAAGGATGAGCTCCTCCTTCCACATTTTAAGGAGACTCCTTCTCCTGTTAAAGAACTCACCTTTGCTATGATCTTCTAGTTCTTTTGCCTGGGCAGTGCTGCTAGGGCTTTTGAGTTTGATAGATAGCTGGTGTGGGTGTGACAAGCGTGGGATTGTTGATAGCTTGTGGAAGGTTGTGAAGTGACCTTAACTTTGTGTTAAAGCTTATGAGTGAGAGAGAGACATTGTGTGTTGGGAGATTTATCCTTGGAGAGTGAATGCTTGACAAACATACTGGCTGGACCCCCTAAGAAGGCTTGCGACATTAAGACTTGGTTGTAAGCTTGCTCTTGATTCATTATTAATACAATCAATGATGTTTTCCTATGTATTGTATGTATTTTACTTGATAGCTCATGACTTCTTGACTTTATGAGTAAATAGATCATTGTTGTTTATCGATTACGTGCTTTGTTGTTTTTTCTTTGTATTATTTTACGTTAATCACTAATTGAGGAGAATGAAACGGAAGCTAGAGTAGTGCAACGAAAATTCATCGACCACAGGTTTGAGGTAGGCCTCCAACGATGACTGTTTAAGGAAATCAATTGTTGATCTGTCTTTGCTGTGAGTAGACCCACTTTAGAGCTAGAGGAGTTGCCTCTGTCTATAGAGGGAACACTTTCCTGCATCACAAGTTGGTGATTCCACTGGGGAGTCTATCCTATGTTTTTCTCTTGTTTTCTTTTGCTTGATTTTGAGTTAATGTATTTTGGATTTTGGGATTGAACCATCGGTCTTTTGGGGTGACCTGGGTCAATCTGGGAAACCCCTTTATTGCCTGTAAGGATAGACTGGTCTTTCTTTGGGAGTTTCTATTTACCTTTCATTGTTTTTAGTTTCGTCGCTAGAAAAAGCTAAACAGCCACGCCGACGTTGTGTTGTCTCTGTCTTGGAAGTCTGTGCATCGTTGAATCTTATCACATAGTCACGACGATTCCTGAAATCGATCCATCATGTGAAAGATGTGTACTTTCTCTATGACGTCACTCTATTGCCATGGTTAGTGACTGATCGACACTAGTTGCTTGTGTTATGTCTGCGACAATTCTTGTAGAATTGTTTATTTCAATTCTGCCTCCTGAATTCATCAGTCTGGTTAATCCCTTGTTGTCTTTCTCTTATTCCTGAGTTCATTTTAATTTCTTTTAGTTAAGGTGCTTACTTTTCGGTTTCATTGAAGTGAATCTTGTATTTTTTGGCTTTGTGACCTAGTTTCTCAAGTTTTGAATTATTTGGCTTGGTTACTTGCCTGTCCAAAATATTCATCCGCAACCCTCCTGGTGGTTTGCTTGAGGTTTTTCCATCACTTGTTCTTGTTGATTGATGTTTAGTGTTATTTATTGAACTAATTTCCATATTGATTCGATTATTTCACTATTAGACATAGATTACAATTGTTTGGATCAATCTGTTTCATGCTTGCTTGTTTGTTTCTTTAGAATTCAAAGCCATCAAAATCAAAATATTTCATTCATTAGTATGTGAAAGTGAAAGTACATTTTTCATTTGAAGTTTTCATGTTTGAAAAATTAGAAGGAAAATTTTAAATCTCTCATAGTAGTATCGATGCCCTATAGGGATTGATGTGTTTATGCATTGTGTCTCTTGAGTGACTGCATTTGTTGATCTTGGTTTTGTATTGGTTTGGGAATGATCTCTCTACCCTTTTGTAAGTAGGAGTTCATCGAAGTGAAAGATGCTTTATTCATTCTATTTGCATCCTAGGTTTTGATATACATACAGTAAGGCCTGGGAATTGAAAAATAATTCAAGATCGACTCTAAAATGAACTGAATAAACCTAACAATGCATTGGAACATAACACACATTATTTATAAGTCTAGGCTAGAGACGTGCTCTGGCGTCGTTAAACCTAGTCACTATTGCTTTCACTTAAGGTTGGGTGATTCCTCCTTCTGTGACCCAATAGCTGCTAGCACGGACTTGCGCTCCCAGTACCGTCGAGTATATGTTGGGAGAACCCACTAGGTTATCATCCCATATCCTTAGGAAGTCATGTCTGCCGCCTTGCAAACTGTAAAGCACTGAACACATCATTCGGGAAGATTGACTACTGTACGGAAAGTCCGTGGTTTTTGTATGATTTCCAAGGTGTATATGTAGTTTTACGGGTTGTTTGGTAACCTTTTGTGTAGTTCTCTAGAGTAGTCACTTTTGTTCCTTTTCGGACTCCCTAAAAAGAATAGGTCCATTTGAGCACTTGTCCTTTCAGGCTCATTAAATATTTGAAGGCGACTCGAGTCATATTTTCATCCTTTTATCAACTCTCTAAAGATGAAAAGTGTGGAGCTATAAAAATGGTCTCTTTCACCTCTAGTTACCTCACATTAATATGTCAATCAAGGAACGTTTTTCTATTTCAAAGAGTGTCTCAGTCTGTGGCTTAGCATTTGCTAGAGTAATGCTCATTGTACAGTTGTTTGAAAATACAAAAGTAAATGGATGCATGTCTACAACTTAACTACTTCAAAAGGCTAAATCACACATTCAGATATTAAGCAATGTATCAGTCAAGGGTTTGGTAGCAATAACCCATCCCTTTAGAAACTGATGGAGAAGAAATCAGAGAACAGATTAGGGGTCTGGGAGCTGGGCAGCAGATGCCAATGCTCACTACAGCCTGAGATCATCCTTCACACCAAAATAACAAATAATAATAAATGGAACGGCAGATAAATCGAACAACAACCTTAAAATAGAATGGCAATTCAGAAATGGAACAGTAACTAATTCAAACAAGCTGTGAATCTATTAAATCACGTGCATTAGTCATAATTAAACATCAATCCTTCATTCTTAAAGATGTACACACAAATGGAACAGCACTGCCTACGAATACATGATGGAACAACACTGAAAACCATATAAACACAAGATGCTCAATCTGATTCAGTTGTCACTCTAATTAGAAAGTGTACGATTGCATCTCAAGATCAGATAGTAATATTCAAGAATCCAATAATCATATAGAATCAGAGCTTCCAAGATGAATTCTGTAATGTTAAGGCATAATCGCATAACACAAAAACTCTGTAATGGAACAACAGTATCATGTAGAAACTAACCATATTATATCAACACCTAAAGGAATAGTAATATGATGCAACGCCAATACAACACTTTTGTTTTTAGGAACATTAATGGATTAAGCACGACAGAGCATGTGACATAAACTTTATAAAACACGCCAGATTACTAGATCATGTTGATAAGCAAACCACATAGAAACCACGCGTAATGGTACAAGAGCAAGTGTCCTCCGGGGTCGGGCCCTTAGCCTCTAGGGGTACACCACTTGAGGTTATTCCAGGCTCAAAGATAAAAGAATAACCAAGTCCGTATTAATGCATGAAGTAAAATTACAGTAGAGCAAGTCTTAACAGGACATAATGATCATAGTTTTGATCTTTTAAAAGAAATTACATAAGAGCATAACCACCCTTTTAGCTAACAATGTTTCCCCTTATATAAGGGTGATGACGGAGATATCTATATGGAAAAATAGATAAAACAACGATCCCTCAGGATCAAGGATCCTGAGGGATTCGTATAACTGTTAATCCTGAGCCACTTATTCTCTTTTCTGCGCCAAGCTGATATCTCTGCTTCTTTTCCTGGGTTGGTCCGTTTTGACCTGGTTTGCATGCGGTCTCCCATCGAAGGGAAAACAGTTAAACCATCTTTGTCTTTTCCTTTAGGACGGCCACTTTTCATTTTTCCTCCCTCTTGTACATGGAAACGACAATTTTCAGCGTTCTATTTTAATCTCACATGTTTTGTTATAATTCTTTATCATTTTCTAAGTTCATGATGCAAAAAAGACTTATAAGTCCTAATGAAAAGATACTGAAATAACCATTAAAACATACCTTCTTTGATACTCCACACACCCCCCTACTTACCCTTTTTCATGGCCTCATGAAAAAATTGCAGTTGACATGTAAGGCAATGAGTGAGTAGGCTGGAGATGGAATCTCATGTGAAGGCCTACAGTCGTGATGTGAAACTAGGTAATCAAAGAAATGGCCTGTCTGACCCTTAGGCATCTCATATAGGGCTTGGTATCCGGGTGCAGGATGCCAAATGATTGGACTCTATAACCCATATCCTAACTAGGATGGCCCTGCCCTCAAAACAATTTCGCCATTGAGGGAAAAACGGTTGGCAGCTAGTTTAAAATTCTCATAGTTAAATGTTTCTCTGAGCTGGATATTCGGATTAGATATTCAATATCGAAATTTAGTTGCATCAGTGGAAGGGTCTTTGATAGAAAAAAATTATTCAAGTCCCTGCTGAATGATTGCCTCATGCATGGGTCCTAATGCTTCAATCACTCCTGGAGTCTTCATGAGGTTTCTATGTTTTCTCCATAACTGTGTTGGGTCCCTAGGCTCAGCTCTTATCCATATATCTAATCTGTTTTCTTATATTTGAAAAGCGTTATAGGCTTTGAGCCATTTAATTTGATTAACTGCAAATGAAATAAATGCCTGTAATTGAATGCCCCCAACAAAAGGACCAGGGTTCAGTTCAGTCTCCTGTTCTAGTACAAGGTTATGCAAGTAAAATTCACACAATAGTCTCTGCACTTTTACCCCGTAGTGCTTACAACAGTTTATGAAATCATATATGGTGTTAATTTGTATGGGAGCACCTGCTTTAACAGCCTTTATTTTCAATTGCAAATACCTTTCCATTAAAAACAGGGCATAGTTCTTAGCAGGGGCTCTACATGCTAGGACGCCATTGTGTAGAGAACACAAGGTATCCATCTATTTGATAACTACATCTAACCTAAGAGTTACCTTTGCAACTTTCTCTTGTTCCTTCCTCCATCCTTCAAAGGCCTGGCTTTCAGATAAGTTGACGTTCCTTAGCTGTTGCTGTAGTTCTTCATATTTTTCTCGGGGGACCGTTTTCTCCTTAAGCTTTTCTGCTTCTTGCTGAGCTTGCTTCAAACCCTTTTCGAGGATTACTGTTTTCAGATCCTTTTTCCATGCAGCAGTGGAGGCCGAGAGCTTTACCTGAAATTTCCTATTGCGCTGCTTCGAGTTCAGAACCCTTATTACTCCCGAAAGTGGTGCCTCCGTCTGAATTTCCTTATCATGGGTCATCATTTCATCCATTTCTATTTTAACACGAACATCAGCCCATTGCTGTTTCTTTTCAATTGGAACAACAGTCTGTTTTTCAACTTCATTTGGAACAACAGCTTAGCTCTTGATGGGGTTTTGAATAGCAAGATGGATTCTGGTCCTCCGCCCCTTGCCCTTAAGGGGTTTTGCTAGCGTGGTCAGACTTTTCCTTCCTGAAGTCCCTTTTACCCTTTGCCTTGCCTTTAGAATCCTAATCTGTTGGTGAAGCTGGACTATTATGTTCAATAATCTCTGCTGTTCCTTTTGTAATTCCCTTATTTCCACCATTTCTTCAGAAGGAACAATAGGTTGTTTACTGCGGTCTGGACTGCGACTAGCTTCCTGATTTTCTTCCTAGGGTGGTTGTTCCGAGGCAAGAAACTTAATTGGCTCTGTTATTTCTTGGGCTATTTCTTTTTCTGCCCTTATTTCCTTCGGACTTTCTTCTGGTGCCTTCTGATTAGGAATGGGTTGTTCCTGCTCAGCATTTTGTGACATCTTCTCATCATGAATAGGCATATTTTCTACTTCTACCTCCTTTGCATGTGATTCCTCGGGTGCATATTTCTCCTAGGGTTTCTCTCTGGTATGGAGGTCTGATGGACTAGAAGGTTGGCCATATTATCCCATATTGGCCAAAACTTTGGCCAATTCATCTTCCCCTAATGGGTCTTGTAATGGGCTGCCTTCCTGATGTTCCATTCCCTCCTCCTGCTCAGACTGCTCGGCTTCTTTTCCTTTGTCTCCTTCCTCCTCAGATTGCTCATCTTCTTCCTTTTATTCTTCTTCTTCTGCAGATTGCTCTGCCTCTTCTTCTTCTTCTTCTTCTGCAGATTGCTCTGCTTCCTCTTTTTCTTCTTCTTCTCCTTCTTTTTCTTCTGCAGACTGCTCTGCTTCCTCCTCCTACACTTCCGTTTCCTTGTCTGCCCATGGGGGTTGCTCATATTTTATTTCCACCAGCTGGCTAGTGCCTTCCTGGGGCTTCTCCAGCCCCCGTCGTAGCCGTGCTAGTCGGACCGATTTCCTGCGTTTTTCTGGTTGCTTGGGTGCACTGGTAACATGTTTCCACTTTTCCGATTTCTTGTGTTTTTCTGGTTGCTCGGGTGTGCTAGTGACCTGCTTCCATTTTTCTGGATGTTGGGGTGTGCTAGTGACATGTTTCCATTTTTCCGGGCGTTCCGGTGTGGCCAACCCCCCATTTACAATGGAAATTAGCTCTTCCCAGCTACTCTGCTGCTGGGTGAGACTATGGTTGACTATCAATCGAATCAATCCGTGATGACTAACAATTGACTCTACGTGATGTGCCTTTTTCATGCTCTATGCAACGTCATGAAGTGATGAATTCAACAATGTAGGTAAATTTACAAAGAATTTCTGTTTTAGAACAACTAATATTTTAAAATGTCGTGCTCTTACCACGTCTTTTTTGCCTTCACGGGTGATATAGCTTTGGATGGTCTTTGCTAATTCTACCCACGGCTCTCCTAGTGTTGCTGGTAGAACCCCCTTTCCTCGAATTGTCAGGCTTTGTCCCTCGTCCTGGAAGATCTCTATAATCTTCTATAGCCTCTCCTTTTTCAACATCCTTGATATCTCTTTCTTTCATTTTTTTCTTCCATTCTTCCTTTTGGGCCCTAACTTTACGGAGAAAAGGTGGGATTGTTGTAGATTAT
Source organism: Pinus taeda (assembly GCA_000404065.3). Taxonomy (NCBI): domain Eukaryota; kingdom Viridiplantae; phylum Streptophyta; class Pinopsida; order Pinales; family Pinaceae; genus Pinus; species Pinus taeda. The sequence continues at coordinate 103,763 of APFE031507232.1, forward strand.
TGTTTATGGAGGATGAAATGCAATGCGAGTTCACGGGGTGGCCAACCTAGTACATTTCGATCACCATCCCTTACAATTCACACCTTTTTGCGAAGGCACAGGGTTGGGGAAGCTTGTTCTCTATTTGAGCCTCCCCTTGTGAGTTGGTTATCACATTTGATATCTCTTTCTTTCATGTTTTCTTATTACCTTCTTTCTTTTTGCCCTTAGCTTTACGGAGAAAAGGTGGGATTGTTGTGGATTGGTGTTTAGGAAGGACAAAACGCAGTTCAGGCTCTCTAGGTGGCCACCCTAGTTCTACTCGATCATCGTCCCATTCAATTCCACCCTTTTTGCGAAGGCACGAGGCTTGGAAGGCTTGTGCTTTGTTTGAGCCTCCCCTTGTGAGCTAGTAGACACATTTGATCTTTATTTCTTTCACCTTGTTTTATTTCATTCTTCCTTTTGGTCCCTAGCTTTAAGGAGAAAAGGGGGAACTATTGTAGACTAGTGTTCAAGAAGGATTAAAAGCAGTGCAAGCTCCCAAGGTGGCCACCCTAGTACTTCTCTATTGTTGTTCCATGGATTTACCTCCTTTTTGTGAGGATGTGGGGCTCGGGAAGATTGTTCTCTATTTGAGCCTCCTCCTGTGATGGGGTAGATACCTTTGTTTTTCTTTCTTTGATGTGTTTTTCTTCCTTTCCTCCTTTTGGCCATTAGACTTACATTTGTCATGGGGGGTGCCCCTATTTAGTGTTGTGGCAGATTTGTCAGTAATACGTGGAAATGACTCTCAACAATGGATATCTCATCTCTTGCTACAATGAAGAACGTCGTGAAATGTGATACTTAGTGTGAATTGAAGAATCCTGTGAAACATCGAGTTTTTGGATGCAATTTGTACCCAAGGCCTCGGTCGAGGGCACGTCTGTTTGGTTGTCACATCCTATTCAAACGTGCTCCTTGAAATATGTTAGGGAGAAGCGGAGCTGGTCATCCGTGCCAAATGCGTTGTAGTTGGCTGAAATACCTCAAGCAATGTTTCATGGCATGCATCAGCGAGTTGTGATCTTGTCCCCTTGGATGCACAGTTGGTGTTAGCTGATGTGGTCTTTGTGTGGCATCGCTCAAACTTGATTTTCTCTCCCTTGTCCTTACATCGGGTAGGGTGGATTTAGCTCCAAATTGCAACCTCATATTAGGTGAGAACACCCGTTGAGTTTAATCATATAATTAAGCAGAGGAAAAGAAACTTACAAGGATTCCCCTAGTAGCGGTGAGCGAATCAGGAAGAGCCCAACATGAAAATTGGGTGGCAGCGTCACCTGAATTGTAGTATGTAGAAGCATCCTCAGTGATAAACCTAGGCCAAGTCCCTTGGAAGGGGGCGCCTAAGTGTGTGACAGCCCCGTTGGGCCGGGACCCTAATGCATCACGAGGCATTGTTGATGAGTCGGGTTGTTTGGGATTGCAGCCCTAATTGGGTGGTAAATTCCATCCAAGGCTAAATATGGGAAAGAGACTGATGGTGAACAAGTACTGCAAGGGAGAGATGAAAATGAATTTAAAAAGAGAGTTAAAGAGTGCTTAAAATTGCCGAGAGGGAAATAGATGGAAGTTGTCGATGCATCTCGGTCAGATGTGTAATGGCTCAAGGTGGATTACTACCTGTCGGTTTGCCATTGCGGTGGTAGAGGAATGAAGCATGGACCCTTGTGGCGGGCCATGTGCACCTGTGCGCTCGTGGTGTTGGTTGGTAGGCTTTGCATTTGACCCATCTTGAAAAAAAGAACAAGGAATCTAACATGTGTGCAAGTTGGTGGGTTGGAAAACCTGCAAGGCGTAAGGAAGTTGATAGGTGAGATCCTTTCTCTTGGAGGGTGCATCGTGGACCTACCTTGAGCTTATGCAAAGGGTTTGAGGGTGACCACACCTTTTGGGACCCAAAAGATGGTGAACTATGCCTGAGGAGGGTGAAGCTAAAGGAAACTCTGTTGGAGACTCGTAGCGATACTGACATCCAAATTGTTCATCTAACATGGGTATATGGGCAAAAGACTAATTGAACCATTTAGTAGCTAGTTTCCTCCAATTTTTCCCTTAGGATAGTTGAAGCTCACATACAATTTTTATCGAGTAAAGAAAATTATTAGAGGCAATGGGGGTGTGACGGCCTCGAACTATTCTCAAACTTTAAATAGGTAAGAGGGTGCAGCTATGCGATTGAGCCGTGCCATGGAATCAAGAGCTCCAAGTGGTCCATTTTTGGTAAGAAGAACTCGTGATGCGGGATGAACCGAAAGTCGAGTTACGGTGCCCAATTATGCGCTAGCCTAGATCCCACAAAGGGTGTTGGTTGATTAAGACAACATGATGGCGGTCATGGAAGTTGAAATACGCTAAGGAGTGTATAACAACTCACCTGCCGAATCAACTAGCCTCGAAAATGGATGGCACTGAAGTGCCAAACCTATACTCGACCATCAGAGAAATTTCTTGGCTTTGATGAGTAGGAGGACATGGGGGTCATTGAGAAACTTTGGTGATGAGCTTGGGTGGATTAGCCCCTAGTGAAAATCTCGGTGGTAGTAGGAAATATTAAAATGAGAACTTTGAATATTGATGTGGGGAAAGGTTCCATGTGAACAACACTTGGACATGGGTTAGTCGATCCTAGAGATGGGGAAGATGTGTATCAAGGGTGCACTCTACATGAGCATCGAAAGGGAATCAAGTTAATATTCTTGAACCGGGACATGGTGGCAGGCGACAACAATAAGAAATCTGGAGACATAGTCGAAGGCCCGGAGAAGAGTTATATTTTAATTTTAACAGCTTTCCCACCCTCGAATCGGTTCACCTAGAGATAGGATCCAATAGTTGGAAGAGCACTGCACATATTGCAGTGTCCGGTACGACCTCAGTGGCCTTTGAAGATCTGAAGGACCAAGCACCATTCATGCCTAGTTAAACTCATAACCACATTAGGCCCCTAAGATGAACAACCTCTGGTCAATAGAACAATGTAGGTAAGTGAAGTCGGCAAAACAGATCTGTAACTTCGGGAAAAGGATTGGATTTGAGTGTTGGACCTAGGGGTTTACACCCTCAACTCATAGGTTGTCGATAGTCAACCTGAGCTGCTCTCGCGGAAAGGGCGGACAGTCGTGTGTTGATTGGGCTATGGGCATAGAATGTCCTCTACCAGGGGATTTTCTCTAAGCAGCGAACAATCGACTCAGAACTGGTATGGACAAGGGGAATTAGACTGTTTAATTAAAACAAAGCATTGCAATGGTCAATGCAGATGTTGACGCAATGTGATTTCTGCCTAGTGCTCTGAATGTCAAAGTGAAGAAATTTAACCAACCGCGGGTAAACAACAGGGGTAACTATGACTCTCTTAAGGTAGCCAAATTCCTCGTCATCTAATTACTGACACGCATGAATTGATTAATGATATTCCCATTGTCCCTATCTACTATCTAGTGAAACCATAGCCAAGGGAAGAGGCTTGGCAGAAGCAATGGGGAAAGAACACCTTGTTGAGCTTGACTCTAGTTTGACTTTGCGAAATGACTTGAGAGATGTAGCATAAGTGGGAGTTGTTTTTGGTGCAAGTGAAATACCTCTACTTTTAACATTATTTTACTTATTCCATTGGGTGGAGACAGGTAATTTCCCATGTTTTTCGCATTAATGCACATTTCGGTGGGTTGATCTAAGTGGAAGACATTGTCAAGTGGAGAGTTTGGTTGGGGCAGCACATCTGTTAAAAGATAATGCAGGTGTCCTAAGATGAGATCAACAAGAATAGAAATCCCATGTGGAACAAAAGGGTAAAAGCTCTTTTGATTTTGATTTTCAATACGAATATAAACTGTGAAAGCGTGGCCTATCGATCCTTTAGATTTTTGGAATTTGAATAAAAAGGTGTTAGAAAAGTTAGCACAGGGACAACTGGCTTGTAGCAGCCAAGTTTTCATAGCAACACTACATTTTATCCTTCGATGTCGGTACTTCCTATCATTGTGAACCAAAATTCACCAAGTTTTGAATTGTTCACCCACTAATAGGGAACGTGAGCTGGGTTTAGAATGTCGTGAGATAGGTTAGTTTTACCATACTGATGAACCACATCGGAATAGTAATTCAACTTAGTATGAGAGGAATCGTTGATTCACACAGTTGGTCATCATGCTTGGTTGAAAACTGAGTGGTGCGAAGCTACTGTGTGTTGGATTATGACTGAATGCCTCTTATTTAGAATCCACACTAGGAGTAATGCATGTCACTATTTGACTATATATCAACCTGCATTAGGGGCGTCACTTTATCACCCCTATGGGCGCTTGTCATTTGCAAATGATGACCATGAAGCATCTCATTTGGGGAAGCTTTGAGTTTCAATTCCAAATGGTTGTTGACAAGAATCTTGTATAGACGACTTAAATACACGATGGGGTATTGTAAGTGGTAGAGTGGCCTTTTTGCCATGATCCATTGAGATTCAGCCCTTGGTCGCCTTGATTCAGAGCTTCGCTCTTGTCACACATTATTAAAACAAATCTGGACAACTCTCCCTCCTTTTCCTCTTCCTCCAAACGCTAATTTTTTATTGCTCACATCTTAGGAATGCTTTGCTTGGGGGTGGGAAATTTCGTGTTTCCACATCATGATGGAAAAGGTGTCGAAGCCTGGGAAAATTGGGCTTCCATTTCATGCCCCAATGCCCAAAATTTGAGGTTTACACGTTGTGATGAAAAAGGCACTGGAGCCTAGGAAAATTAGGGTTTCCATGTCGTGCCTCGGCACCCAAAATTTTGGGTTTCCACCCGACCCCCAAAATTTGGTGTTTCCATGTCACACGTCGTAGCCCTAAATTTGGGGTTTGCACCTAGCACAAAAAATTTGGGGTTTCCATGTCGCACCCCGGCGTCCAAAATTTGGGGTTTCCATGTCGTGCCCCGATGCCCAAAATTTGGGGTTTCCGTGTCATGCCTTAGTGCCCAAAACTGGGAAAGCTTGGGGTTTCCATGTCACACCCAAATGCCCAAACCTGGTGAAACTCGAGGATTTTAGCAAAGGCATGACATGGGGAACTTGGGGTTTCCATGATGATGGAAACCAGCTCGCAAGTCTGGGGATCTTGGGTTGTTTCGTAATTGTATCCCAAGTCTAGGGAACTCTCGCTTCCATGTCGTGACACAGCCGAAACCACCGATGGAAACCACCCAAGTCTAGGAAACCTAGGGTTTCCATGTCTTGCCCCTAGTGTGAGGAACTTAGGGTTTCCATTTCGTGACGCGATGGAAACTTCTACCCAAGTTTGTGGACACATAGGGTTTCCATATTGTGTCACAAAAAAAATTGCTACCCAAGTCTGGGAAACATGGGGTTCCCATGTACTTCCACGGCTAAAACTACCGCCCAAGTTTGGTGAGATTTGGGGTTCCATGTCATCGCATGATAGGGAACAACCACCCAAGTCTACGGAGCTTCAGGCTTCCATGCCATCGTGCAATAGGGAACGACTGACCAAGTCTAGAGAGCTTCAGCTTTCCATATCATCGTGCGATAGGGAATGACTGCCCAAGTCTAGTGAGCCTCAGGTTTCCATGTCATCCCACGATAGGGAATGACCGCCCAAGTCTACCGAACATGGGGCTTTCCATTCTATGGCATATGATGGAAACCGTCCAATTATCAGAAACTTGGATCTTCCATGTCCTGCCACAAAAGAAACTGCGACCTTGGTGTAAGGAACTTGGGTTTCAATGTCGTGGAATGACAGAGAACTACCTAAGTCTGCGGCGGGGTGGAAATCGCTTACCTCGTCTATCTCTAGAACTCGGGGTTTCCATTCCTCATTGCAATGGAAGCCATCTAACTGTAGGGAAAGTGGGTTTTCCCTACCTTTCCATGACTATAGTTGTTCCAGTTCATGAAATCTAGGGTTTCCATGTCCCATCATGTGGGGGGGCCTGGGGCGTCGGGGATTCGAGTCGGGAGCACCCGAGAGAGTAAAAAAATTGAACCCATAGTACGAGCGCGCCTTGATGTGCAACGGGCACCCACATTCGGTTAAATACTACTCGGGTGAGTGTTCAGTTATGTGTGATGTGTTGGCATGACATTTGCTTATGTGCAACAATGATGGGTGCATCGTGTTGGGTACGGTGCCAGCCACTTGATACATGCATGACGGGCGAGTCACTATTAGAAGTCACAAAGATGACTTGTGTTGGGTGTCCAGATGAAAGAGTTGACCATATGTAGATGAGTTAGGATGCGGGGAGGTGTGAAACCTATGACGATGAGTGTAATCGGCTAAGTGTTGGAGCTGACCCATGGGTACGACGATGCACACAAAGGGATGTGATTTTCATTGGCATGGGGTCTGATAAGGTTATGTGGCAGGTCGGTTGGGCATGCATGATGATGGAACCAACCCTTGTTATCCCCAAGAGACATGGCCCTTGGGCGAAAGGATGCATATAATAAAGGAGGATGGCATTCGACCAAGGGACATCAAACTTAGACTTCCACATCGCAGAACAAGTGTGAAGGGAGGAGTTTGGGGAAAACATAAGGAAGAGAAGGCCATGGGTAAAATGGCCTCACTAGCATGTGGATTACAATGGATGGGTCAGACTTGGTATTATGGACAAGAAGAATGGTCTGGGTTACTGACTGGGGCAGGCAGGTCGCACTACATGTGGGCCATGCAGCCTCACTATGGCCCGCATCGACAGGAAGAATTTGGGTGTCACAGAACAGAAAGTCGGGCGGACAAGTGGCATACTTGGGCGCAGGTGACACCAATCAGAGTTTAGGTGTGGAATTGTGTCATGAAGGCCATAAGCAGTGCAACATGACCACATGACATGACGGGATGAAAGAATAATTGAAGAAGATAAATTGATGATAAGTTATTTTCGTTGTATTCTTAAGAACACTTATTGGAAAAATGACTGAGTGTTGAGGTATGTGTGGACTGTGTACTCAAGTATTGGTAAAAGGAAAAGGTATGGCGTTGTCGCACCCACTTATGTGTGGTTGAAATACTACCACTAACATAGAAGCGTGACAAGGGGTCTCCCATTCCCACCTCGACAAAAGTTGACAAATTGTAGGGAACTTGGGGTTTCCATGTCCCACCTTATCGAAAGCCTCCCAAGTGCAGGAAATTTGGGGTTTCCATGTCTCATCGCGATGGAAATCACCCAGGTGCAGTAAAATTGGTGTTTTTGTGCCCCTCCCTCGATGAAAGTCATAGCCCAAGCACATGAACATCAAGTCTGCAACCTGACATCAAGAAAAAGGTTTAGTTGTTCAATAGAATGAAGGTTTCTTCATTGGTAAAGGATCTCACTAAGAATCAAAGGTTAGATTCTCTTCTATAGCTAGTCTACAAAGGATTATAAAAGGTTGAAAAAAGGATGAAGTGTCGGGGAATGAAGTGCCAGAGAAACAAAGTGCAGAGAGGAGGAAGGACTTGACTTGTGCTTGGAGGATATTCTTGTCAAGGGTCTAGGGTTTGGAATTGATCAATAATAAGCTTCAGTAAGAGAAATTTACGAAAGGTTTTTCCTCTCTGAGGGGGATAGGTTTTTCCCTCGCAAAGAGCCAACATCTTGTGTTCTTGTTCTTATGTTTTTGGCACCAGTTTCATGAAGTAAACATGCATGCATTAATAACAAGAGAAGACGATTAAGCTAACAAGACAAATTGTAAAAGAGATTCAAAAATCGTAACCAAGTCAAGAAGAATATTACTACACCCCATTGCCCCGTATTCTTCAACACGGTATCGAAGTTAAGGTGACACATCAAGGAAAGGGAATCTAAAGAACATCTACAAGGTTGAAGCATCAATACAAGAAGCCTCAATCACACTAAGGATAATAAGGTCTACCATATATCATTCATCAAGGAAGACTACAAATCAAGAAGAAAAGCCTTGTATAAAGTCACCTATAAGAAGAACAAATCAAAGAGGGACCTACATCAAGCTACACCATCTTCAAAAAGGAAATGCACTACGAGTGAAGTCATCAAGCAAGTCTATTTGAAGAAAGAAACTTGAAGAACATCAATATCTAAGGAAGGCAAGCCATCAAGTCTTCAAGAAGAAAGAAAATTAACTACATCTCAAACTCTATCAAGTAAGTATATGTTCCCTTCTGAGTATACCTCAATCTATTTTTGCAAGAAAACTAAAAAATTGGTTGGGACCACTACATGTCCAAATTCCAATGATTTGGATGCCAAGAATATGGACACTACGAAAGGAATTGTGCTAAACTTAAGAAGGATAACGAAAACAAGAGAAAAAGGGAAGAAGCTCATGTAACTCAAGAAGTGGAAGAAGAAGACAAGAAATAGAAAAAGAAAGATCCTCCAGATCTCTACTATGACTAAGTCAACCTATTTTCTTAAAGTCTTCTTTCAAAGTTTTGAGTAGTATAGGATCATATAGAAATAGAACAGATTGCATGGTTAAAGATATCTTCTAGAATATAGGAGCATGGTGTAGATATAGCTCAAGGTATTCATATAGTTGGAGCATATCTATTATAGGGCCTCATCCACAATGAAAAGATGATTGATCATGATTAAAATTCTTAGAAGGCCTCCATCATCAAAGGAAGAAACATTTTCAAGACAAGGGTCTTCAAAATCCTCTAATAGAATCTTCAAAACAAGGTTCATACATGAGGGAATATCTCTCATTGGGAGTAACAGTGATGGGATTAAAGAAAGGATGATATACAGGCAAGATCAGATGAATTAAGAAAGGCTACACCAATTAGGAGAACTATCAAATAAAGCCGAGATTATAAAATCATAATCAAGATGGGGTATGTATGCATGAAAGTTTAAGTCATGTCATCATATATATTGGGTCGTTGGAAAAGTTCTAGAATCATGATCTAGAATAAAAGGATCTCTTTTGCCAATGATATGCACGGAGGCATGTACTAGAATGAAATAAAGGTAAACATTAAGAAGTGATCTCATAAGGAGTATATGGTGGTTGACTAATCAATCCAAGAAGAATCAAATGAAGAAAGAGATCAAGCATGTGAAGAACATCGTGGTCACAAAGAATCATTATCTGACAAGATTCCTCAACATCTCTGGAAAGAAGGGAAGGAAACTTTGACAAAGGAAGAAAAAGATCAAAGGACCCTTGACACCTATGAAGGCCTTGGAGATAGTAAAGTGCAGATAACCAATTCAACTCTACAAATATGTCATGATGACAAAGCCATCCAACAAAAGCACCATTTGATGTTGGAGTAATATCATGATGAAGTCATGAAGGGATACTAAATCAAAGTATGGGAACAAGCAATTACAACTAAGCATCTATGTAATAAGTATTACGAAGCATAGAAAAGACAACAAAGGAGTAGCTAGATGAAAAAAGGACCTAGTTGTTGGCTTGAGGGGGCCTAACCCAAGTTTAGCATTAATTAGCCAAACAAATATGGTTGTTGGAACCAAGTTTCCACACCCTAATATGGTTGTTATGTCAGTTAATTCCTTCTATCCCTACCTTTGGGCAAGCCACTTAGCTTTAGGGATTGCTAAACTAGCCCCTTATTCCATCCTCCAATACCTTTGCGAAAGGGTACGGTCGACCTTCGTACAACCCTAACCTGTGGCTCGGCTGCTTTCGCGTTGTTATGTTAGCGTACCAAGCAGATTCCCCAAAGTAGTCTAAGTAACTTACTTATCTTATGAAACAATTATAGTGAACACTGTGTAAACAATTATCTTCAATTAGGATCAGTTTTCCATTATAATTACATTCGTTCATGCATCATATAAGAATAATAAAAGAAATTCATACATAACATATCAAGCTGCATCAACAAAAAAAAGACACATAAATTGCCAAATATTTCCCTTTATTGATAACTTCCAAGTGATTACAGACTCTATCGACCCTGCACACATAGTTGCAGGGGTCTGCGCACTCAGCTGCAGACTTCTACCCTAGGCCTCTGAACACTCAGTTGTAGAGCGTCTACCTATGCGACAACCCAAGACTTAGACTTCTTACATCAGATCTATGAGACTCTTACATGATTTCTATTGTGTCTATAAAACTAATTAGAGCTTAGCTCTTTTTAGACAATCCCATGGTCCGTGGACCATGGGTAGATCTCTTACAACTGAATTTAATTTACAAAAAAACGGGTGGACTACCCTTTATGACACATGATACCTTCAAACTTCATGACCAAAAAATGTGGAGACTTTACAATTTTATTACAAAATTTGACTCAAACATGGGCTTTTAGCCCCAAAACTATCGTTGGGGGATCCGGCTCCTAGCAGGCTCCCAACAACAACATCGTGATTTTCCCTTGAGTCACTCAGTAGGTGTTGAGTTATTTTTGCAAATCCCTTCTAGCTCGACCTGTATGACCATTACCTTAGTCGTGCACTGAGATGCTGCCTACTTCACATCTTCCACTGTCTGCAGAGTCATAAGCTTGCCTTTGATTTGGTATCTTAGTCTTACATTTGTGCGGAGTGACATACTCTGACAATCGAGTAATAGGGTCTGCACCCTGGGCTTCAAACTTCTCTACTTCAGCTCCCACATCCTCATCACCTGTCGGGATGTCTCCAATGTCTTCCTCCTTTGGTTGTAGGTTTATGGCCTTGCCTTTCTCCTGTGCAGTGGGTTTTGGTGGGTTTCTCCTTGGTGATACATGCACCGGTATGGTAGGCTACCTGCCCTTATTCTCCCTCATGGTCTCCTTAGTTGGGGTAGGCTTTGGTCTTGGCATTCTTGGCGATTTAGGGACTTCAATGAGCATCTCAACAACCTTTGGAATGGCTACTTTTGTCTCCATCTCAAGTTTCGGCACTGATTCTTTGGTATGTCTAACTTTTGTAGGTGCCAACATGATTTTATGCCAGAAGTCATGTGTTTCCATCATCAAAGTCTGAAATATTTTAGTAGCTATGAGCAGTTCATAGTGCTCACAATTCATATGCACTTGAAATCTCAACAACTCAATTCTCAAACTACCAAGTGTTCCTTGGTAGACAACCACTTTTAATTTATAGGGCTTTTTGAATTCAAGTCTGACCGTATCCCCAAATATCGGTTCACTAATTCTGGATTTGCGACAGGTTTTCAAGGATCTAAGCCATAAATTTTGTCTTAAATGCCAACTGCCTACTTCCTTTGGCCTCACTTCTTCCATCAACTCATGAATAGTGATTTTAACGGTCACTTTCTGGCCAACCTGCACGATTTCCTCCTAGGTAGTGCAGCTCCCTTTGTGCTGCTGCATACCCTGCGACACGTCCTTGCTTCACACCATCCTCCAATCGCACAGCTCCCCAACTCGAGAAATGTAGTTTATAGTCCCACGCCTCCTTTCAGCTGCATAGAGTGTTAAGACAGTGCTACCTTCATTTAGTCACATGGCTAGACTGCCGGTGTATGGCTTCAAGCTCCTGGGAGGGGTTCTCCATTCAATTTGACTAACTGTACTGCTCCTCCATTGATAATTTCCTTAATGGCATAGGGCCCTAACCAGTGTATTTTGAATTTTCCTAGAAATTTATCAAACTTACTGTCATATAGAAAAACCAAGTCATTTACCTTAAATGTGCGTAGCTTGATGTGTTGACCATGCCATGCCGTTGTGCACTGTGTTTAGACATGTTGATGAAATCTAGCTAAAAATATCTCTTCCTCAAGCTCATCTAGCTATGCAAGCCTTTCCTCTAGGGCTCAGTGATCTGTCATACCTATGAACGCCTCTATGTGCAGACTAGGCATGATATATGCCATAGGAATTACTGCTTCAACACCATAAACAAGCCTAAAGCGGGTTTGTCCAGTCAACTTCTTGCATGTCGTTTGATAAGCCCATAGTACTACAAGTATGCATAGGTCAACATGGTTTCGAGCACTTTGTTGAATGTCTCCACCATCCCATTAGCCTGCGTGTGATAAGGTGTGCTCTTTTGGTGATATACCTAAAATTCCTCTGTCAGCACACTAATTGTCTCATTCAGGAAGTGTGTACCATGATCACTCATCAAGATCTTTGGACATCCAAATCACGTCAACACATGCTCAAAGAGGAACTTTGTAGCAGTCATGCTTATGCAATCCTTCACGAGATCTAGCTCTGCCCAATGAGTCAAATACTCCATCGTGGTGATAATGTACCTTGCACCTATCTCTTGTTGGGGCTAAATGGGTCCCACAAAATCTATCGCCAAGACAATCTTCCATTTCATGATCAAACAACATGCAATATATTCACGATGGACGTGTTCGATTAGTGCAATCGTTGTTATGTATCCTAGCTATCAGCGTAGGACAATCTTCCATTTAATGATCAAACAACGTGAAATACTTGCACTATGGATGTTTTAGATTAGTGCAATCGCAGGCATAGTGTCATGATCCTCTGCAATTATAGCATATCAACTATCCCTGACCTCTGCCACATCTTCCTCCACATTGGCCTCGTCCGCGCCCCTGAAATCCTGTCCTTGCCATCCTTGCGCTCTAGTCAGGGAGCGCGTTTCTGCCTAAACCCTATAGGTAGGATTTCTATCCATCATCAATTCATAACTCCTGCAATTATGCTCATCATGCCCTATTGACCTACAAAAGTTGTAGAACAGTTGTTGCAGTGTCTCTACAAACTTTTGTAGTAAATGACATTTGTTTGTGGTATGTTTTCCTACTACTTGACATAGACCACAACATAATGCAGGACCCGCGCTCGGTCTTGCTTGAGCTTCTAGTTTCAAAGGAATCAATGATCCTCTTGCAATGTAGTTTACAAAGACCATGAAATGGTCTTTTTCATGTCCTTGACTCTTGCATTTCAGGCACCATATCTCTTCGCGCACCTCGGGTCGAACCATTTTGTCTTGCTTCAGACTTTGCATCTCAAGGCACAGATTCTTCAGCTACACATGGATTTGCTGAACCCCTAGATTTGGATCTTGAATTAGTGTTCATGTATTCGCATTGCAATATACAAGGCCTCTGCCTGAGTCATTATCTTTTGTTGCAACAACACAACCCTTAAGTATGGTAGTAGTGAAACCACAAACCACTCACAATGTTGTTCATCTGTTAAATTCATGTTGGCTTCGAGGATTGTAGACTTCAACCTCTAATCTAGTTCCCAAGGTGTCTTGCCTGGTTGCATCATGATCTCTTTGAATCCCACAATTGAATGCACCTCATATCCAGGCCTACTAAATTCCCTATTTAGTATTTTCTAGATGACTGCCACTCCATCATTCAGGTTATCATTAGAGTACTTGATATACCAGGTTAGCGTGTGATATTGCAAATAACTAACCGATGTTGCCTTCTTTATATAATCATATGTAACACCTTGAGCTTCCCGTACATCTTTCAAAATGAACTAGAATTGTTCTGGGTCCTCATTTCCCAAGCCTTAAAACAATGGTAGCTTCAATGCATTTTCCATACTGAACTGCAGTGGAGGTGGCGATGGTATAGGTGAAGTCACAGGTGATGGTGGTGAAGCTGGAGGTGGTATTCACAAGAATCGGTGTCTTATTAACTGAATATCACTTCACGGAGAATCCTTTGCTATCCCTTCCTCGTCACCTCATAGAGGTGAAATCAAGGGACTATAATCCAGACCCTTTTTTCCTTCATTCCTGTAAGTTTTTCCACTTCGCATAGTTTCGAACATCAAGGTAGCTGCATAACCCGTTTTTCGCACAATAGCATTTTAATCCAGGTATTCAAATATTTCATGTAATTATCTCGCGGTCCTTTGAAAAAGTGTCGCTCTACATTCTTGTAGTTGACTGAGGATTCAATCGTGAATTCAGTCACAAATCCCCCTATGATGCGATCGATCCAATGGTCGATAGTGCAGGCGATCTTGTCCTCAGATGCTTCCAATTTCTATACTAGCTCTGGGGTCTGCACAATATGATCGTCAAGTTTCCACCTTCCTTAGCTATTTGCTAGCTTTGTGATCCACTTGTATAGCTCAACTAGAAAGGAGAAGAAAAAGATGTTGTGGATCTCTATATACAAGTATCTATCCAACCACTGTTCTTTAGTCAGTTATGGGATTTTGTTGTCCTGCACATCAAATTTCTTGATATTCCTATAAAACCAATCTTCGATCTCCTTCTTAGTTAGATTCGAGTGATACGACATCACACATCCCTTATGTAGATTCCAATCCCAGCAATGGAACCATTTGTTGTCTTGAGTGTGCATAACCTAGGTTCAGCGTTAATTAGCCAAACAAATCCCTATAGTACTGGCCCTTTCGGCATCATCCCGCAGAGCGCAAACCAAAGTCTTAGCCAAAGCAGTATGGGGGGATGCTAGAACCAAGTTTTTGCTCCCTGAGATGGTTGTGATGTTCGTGAATTCCCTCTATAGCTGCCTTCACGTAGGTCACTTAGCTCTAGGGCTTACCAAACTAGCCCCTTACTATGTTCTTCAATACCTCCGCGAAAGGGTACGGTCAACCTTTATGCAACCCTAACCAGTGACTCAAGTACTTTCACTCTGCTATGGCAGTGTACCAAGTAGATTCCCCAAAGTATTATAAGTAACTTTCTTATCTTATCAAACAATTATAGTTAACACCACGTAGATAGTTATCCTTAATTACGATCAGTTTTCCAATATAATTACATTCATTCACTCATCATATAAGAATAATAAAGGAAATTCATACATAACATATCAAAATGAAAAATCAGAACAAAGACACATAAATTGCCAAATATTTCCCTTTATTGATAACTTCCAAGTGATTACAGACTCTATCCACCTTGCACACACAAATGTAGGGGACTGCGCACTTAGCTGCAGACTTCTACCCTGGGCCTCTACACACTCAGATGTAGAGCTTCTAACTACGCTACAACCCAAGACTTAGACTTCTTACTTCAGAGCTATGAATCTCTTACATGATTTCCATTGTGTCTCTAAAACTATGTAGAGCTTAGTTATTTTTATACAATCCCATGGTCTGCGAATCATGGGTAGATCTCTTATAGCTGACTTTACTTTATAAAACTAAGGGTGGTATACCTTTTATGACACATGACACCTTCACACTCTGCGACCACAAAATCCAAATACTTTACAATTTTATTACAAAATTTGACTCAAACATGGGATTTTAGCCCCAAAACTGTCCTTGGGGGATCCTACTCCCGACACTAATATATATCAAGAAGGCTACTTTCCACGAAGGGAGTAATGACATGACAAACTAGGAGGGAAAGTGAATGATCGTCGATACCTTGACAAGAAGAAGTTCAAAAAAAGACTTCATGACATAGAAGGAAAGAACGAGATCAAGCAGTTGAAGGACTGACAAAGAAGAAGTTGTTGATGAATGGGCAAGTCCCTAGATAAGAGGGAGTTATAACAAGTTCCCAACTATAAAGGATCTTGGGCAAGTTCCTTGTCAGAGGAAACTTGGGCATGTCTACCTCAATCAAGGGGAAGAGATAGGAACAACATTCTTGTCTTCACCTGGCAAGAAAGAATGGGAGGATTGGGTAATCATCTAGTATCTAATGCTCTTTGAGGATGTGTAGGGAATCCAAGACAAGAGTAGGCAAGAGGACCAATATTATTTTAGGGCTAGGAACACAAGAAAAGAATTGTCCTAGAAAGTCATACTCAAGGAACACCTGGGTAGGTATGTACCTTGAGAGACAATGACTAAGGTGTTTATAAGCCATTGGGCTCACCAACATTGTTCTCTGATCTTATCAGAGATAAAATTGTTATTCAAGGCTTTGCTATGAACAATGTTTGCTACAATGATGCTATAATAGATGGATTTCCAATCGGTTTCTCTTATGTGAATTATTCAAGATTGAAATATAGCCAAACACCTTATAATGATTTATGAATACCTCCCTAGTTAACAGGGGGTTTTGAAAAAAGCATAACTAGGTTCGGTCTTCATAAATGTACTTTTGATATCTGTATTTATACAAGAAAGGAAATATATATATATATATATGTATATTTACCAATGAGTTTCTTTCTCATTGAAATAGGCCTAGCTCATGTTAAAGTGCTATAGGTGAGTCGAAGGGTCAAAAGAAAATGTTGAAGACCTTAAAGGCATGATACACCAGGTATATTTATGTATTAGAGTCAACTATATTCATACTCTTGTACCTTCATTCGGGTCATGCACCCATGCAAACCCCAAATTTCGTTCGGGCACGTCGGGTCGTGCTATGTCGTGGCCTGTGTGGGTGCCCGGACACATGTGTTCGTGTCGAAAATGCTAAGTTGTGACTACTCATGTGACTTCTACACATTTGCACAACTCATTTGCCTAGCGCTTCCTTGTGCCTTCTTTCAGGTCGTGCACCCATGGAAACCCCAAATTTTGTTCAGGCGGGTCAGGTTGTGTCGTGTGTGGGTGCCTGTGCAAACGTGTTTAGATGGGTCGGGTTGTGTCGTGTGTGGGTGCTTGTGCAAACGCTTTTGGGCGGGTCTGGTTAGGTCACCCATGGTGGGTCGAGTCGTGTCGTGCCATGTGTATTTTCTCATGCACACGTGGCTGTGCCAAAAAGGTCGGGTCGCCCGGGGCCAATTGGGTCATATTGTGCCATATGTGGGTTCTTGGGCACACGTGGCTATGCCAAAAATCTAAGTCTTGACCACACCATGTTTCTTCTACACCTTCGTGTACATTGTTTTCCCAACGCTCCCTCCTGCCTTCATTCGGTTTGTGCACCCATGGAAATGCCAAATTTCGTTTCGATCATGCACTCATGGAAACCCCAAATTGTGTTGGGGCGAGTCGGGTTGTGGTGTGTGTGGGTGATCATGCAAATACATTCAGGCGGGTTGGGTCATGGTGTGTCATGTTTGGGTGCTTGGGCACATGTGGTCATGCCAAAAATGCTAAGTCATGATTGCCCATGGTTTGCCCGATGCTCCCTCGTGCCTTCGTTTGGGTCATGCACCCATGCAAACACCAAATTTCATTCGGGCGGGTCTGGTCATGTCGTGTGTGGGTTCCCATGCAAACGTGTTCCGACGGGTCGATTCGGCTCACCCAAGGCTAGTTGGGTCATTTCATGCCGTGTGTGGGTGTCCAGACACACATGGTCATGCCAAAAATGCTATGTCATGACCACCCATGTGTATTTTGCACGTTTGTGTGGGTTTCTTACCTGATGCTCCCTCGTGCCTTCTTTGGGTCATGCACCCATGGAAACCCCAAATTTCATTCAGGCAGGTCAGGTCATGTAATGTGTGAGTGCCCATACAAACATGTTTAGGCGGGTCGGGTCGGGTCGGATCGCCAAGGGTGGGTTGGGTCAGGTGAGGTTGCCCAGGGCAGTCATGTCATCTCGTGTGAGGGAACCCAGGGCACACATGCCCGTATCAGAAATGCTATGTTCTGACTGAGGGTGGTCCTTGTGAACATTCGTGCAGCCCATTTTCTTGACTCTCCCTTGTGCCTTCATTTCGGTCGTGTGTGGACACCCATGTAAACTTGTTCAGTCGGGTCATTTTCTGTGTAAACTCGTTCGGGTGGTTCATTTTCCATGTAAACTCGTTTGGGTGGGGCATTTAAGGGTGCCCGTGTAAACTCATTTGGGTGGGTCATTTGCCTTGTAAACTCGTTCAGACTGGTCATTTTCGATGTAAACTCATTCGGGCGGTTCATTTGATGGCTCCTGTGTAAACTCGTTCAGGTGGGTCATTTTCCATGTAAACTCGTTCAAGTGGGTCATTTTCCAAGTAAACTCATTCAAGTGGGCAATTTGAGGGCACCCGTGTAAACTCGTTTGGGTGGGTCATTTGCCACGTAAACGCGTTCGGTGGGTAATTTGAGGGTGCCTATGTAAACATGTTCGGGCATGTCATTTGAGGGCAGATGTGTAAACTGGTTTTGTCGGGTCATTTGAGGGTGCCTGTATAAACTCGTTCGGGTGGGTTGTTCTCCATATAAAATTGTTCGGGAGGGTCATTTGAGGAAGCCTACGTAAACTCGTTTGGGTGGGTCATTTGAGGGCGCCCATATAAACTCGTTCGGGCCGGTCATCTGCCATGTAAACTTGTTTGGGTAGGTCATTTGAGGGCACCCATGTAAACTCATTCATGTGGGTCATTTTAGGGCACCCGTGTAAAGTCTTTTAGGAGGTTCATTTTGTGTGAGGGCACACCTAGGCACACATGCATGTATCAAAAAAGGTAAGTTGTGACCGAGAGTGGGCCTTATGCAGATTCGCATGACCTATTTTCTCAGCTCTCCATTGTGCCTTCGTTTCAGTCCGGTGTGGGTGCCCATGTAAACTCGTTCGGGTAGGTTGGGTCGCGTCATGTGAGGGTGCCCATGTAAACTCAATTGGTTGCATGGGTTTAGTTCATGTGAGGGTGCCCAAGTAAACACATTCAGTGGGTCGAGTTGTGTTGTGTGAGGGAACACCCGGGCACATGGGTCCATGTAAAAAATGCTAAGTTGTGACTGTGGGTGGGCTTTGTGCATGTTCGTGTAGTCTATTTGCCCAACTCTCCCATGTGCCTTCATTTTCCATGTAAACCTGTTCGGGTGTGTCATTTGAGGGCACCTATGTAAACTCATTCGGGTGGTTCGTTCGAGGGCTCTTGTGTAATCTCATTCAGGTTGGTCATTTTCCATGTAAACTCTTTCATTTGGGTCATTTGATGGTGCCTGTGTAAACTTGTTCGGCCGGTTCGTTTGATGGCACCTCTGTAGACTTGTTCAAACAGTTCATTTGAGGGCATCCATGTAAACTTTTTCGACTAGTTGTTCCATGTGAGGGTGCACCCTAGCACAAGTGCATGTATCAAAAATGCTTAGTTGTGACCGGGGATGGGCCTTGTGCATTTTGATGTGGCTCATTTTCTTGACTCTCACTTGTGCCTGTTAGCTCTACTACATTCTACAAAATTGAGAGGAAAACACAGCTCTGATTGGGTTGTTTAGGCTAAAAAATATGTGCATCAATTGTTCCTCTCCTGCACCTTCACTCCGTTTATACCCTCATAAACCCTGCTATCTCCTTTTTCCCAAGTCTTGGCATAAGCCCCTTTCCATAAAGCTCCTCGGCGCTAAGGTGTTAATCCATATAACCGCGCATTTCCACATAATCTTTCCCGTCACATCATTCATAAAACTTGTGCGCTAATTTTCCCGCCATCCAATTGTCTACCTCCTGATCCAAGGGTATTCGCTCCTCTTGATGCTGAAACTTACCCACACTTTAACTCGCAGGGAAAATGGTTTCTATGCATCCCATCCACCACGTGTCGCCCTCCTATTGTAATCGTTGGCCTTTGTACGTTTACTGCCTTTGTCCGATAAGCATTGTGGGAAATACCACTTACCCCGATATCCTCACCTGATAAACTCCATGCAACTACCGCGCCCGACGACCGTTGGATCTACCTGCCTGAAATACAATAGCCTGTGATCATCCCACCCGCATATCTCACAATTGCTTTTGTAAAGCAATCTTTGTCATCCATTCGCGCAATCCAATGGTCAGCCTCGCTCCTCCTTTTAATTTCGTCTACTCACCATGAAGGCCACGCTCATTTTTTTTCTATACATTTGAAGGACGAAGGTGGCTAGCTACCTGTACCCGGCGCAGTTACTCTTCAACTACTACATTCAAGGAAGGATGGCCGAAGGACGAAAGGGTACAAAGCCTCGAGAAATTAAAACATTTATCATGCATGGAATGTATCCATATTTTACTCCACCTACTCGAGGAGTATAGAAGAACACCAAAGAATGTCAAATTAATTCATTAAAACAAGTAGAATGTAGCAGAGACCCATATCACAGAGTTAATGTGGTTGGTGGTCCATTATGACTCCTCCACGCATAGAATAATAGGACATTTTGTAATCAACCTCTATATATACCCACAAAACAGATGTAATTAGGGTTGATGGTTTTGGTTTTGATGTAAGGTTCAACTTCTAGAGACTATAACTATTGTGATACTTGCAGCGTCTGGTCTTCATTTTCAGCTAATACAAGCTTCTTTTGCTATTAATTGCTCACTTTCCACTTATTCTTTGTTCTAAGCTATGCCTGTTATGCATTTATTCATGTGCTCTTGATATTTAGAATTAGAGGGGCTGTCATCCCACCTCTGTGTTAGAATCTTGTATGTATTATTGAATTTGTTATGTAGGTTTCTTTTTACTTAGCGCTAGAGAGCTGTCATCCTGTCTGTGTATTAAGAAATAGATTTGCAGACCTCTTTACTGGTTGCAGCTGGCCATCACATGGTCTTGCGCATCTGCTGGTGTGGTCAGTATTCTTCATGTTCACCTATTCCTTAAACTGTGAGTAATTGGTGGTCTAAAGTCTTGTAGCCTAGGGGTGTTCACCCATGTCTAGAGTTAAGCATATTAGAAGTGGTTATCTAGCTTGAATATGCATCATTCCTTCCATTCATCCATTTCCAACATTTTGTTGAGTTTGTAATGTTCTTGAGCATCTCTGAGATAC
The DNA here is from genome assembly GCA_000404065.3 of Pinus taeda. NCBI lineage: Eukaryota > Viridiplantae > Streptophyta > Pinopsida > Pinales > Pinaceae > Pinus > Pinus taeda. The sequence goes on from APFE031507232.1 coordinate 124,287, forward strand.
AACCTAGGAGAGTTTCTTGGGGTGATAACAATGCCTTCATTTTGGTTGGGTGTTGGTACCCATGTAAACTCGTTTGGGTGGTTTGGGTCATGTCGTCTAAGGGCGAACATGTAAAATTGTTTGGGTTGGTCGGGTCGGGTCGGTTCATGTGAGGGCACCTGTGCAAACTTGTTTGGGTGGGTCGAGTCGTGTCGTGTGAGAGCACCTGTGTAAACTCATTCAGTCGGGTTGTTTGAGGTCGTTCATATAAACTCGTTTGGTCGGGTCATTCTATGTGAGGGCGCACTCAAGCACATGTGCCATATCGAAAATGCTAAGTTGTGATTGGGGCTGGGCCTTGTGCACATTTGTGCCACTTTTTTCCCGACTCTCCCTTGTACCTTCGTTTTGGTAGGGTGTGGGTGGTCATGTAAAATTTTTCGTGTGGGTTGAGTTGGGTCAGGTTGGGTTGTGTGAGGGCACCAATGAAAACTTATTCAGTTGGGTCGGGTCAGGTCGTGTGAGGGTGCCCATGTAAACTTGTTCAGGAGGGTCTGGCAGGGTTTGATTTTCGTGTGATAATTGGGCTAGTAATTGAGATGTTTGTTCGGGTCTACCTGAAGGATGGCCTTGGGTCATTTGTAGTGTGGCCAATTTTCATATATTCTCCATCCCCACTTAGTTTCACAGGAGAGATAATATTTTCCATGCTCGTCTTAGTCCCTTGGTCGGCTTAGGTGGGACGGTAATTGAGTTGTTTTTTTCAGGTTTTCTTAAATAATGGCCTTGGGTCATTTGTAGGGTGGTCAATTTTCATCTTCTCTCCATCCCTGCTTGGTAGCACATGAGCTATAATGTTGGTCATGCTCACCTCGGGACGCATACATGAAAAACTCACGTTCTACTCTATAAGTTCTTGGAGTTGTATCGGTTTTTGTGTTGTGGCTCCCTGGCTCATCCTGGCCCCTCATGGTCATCCAAAGGATACAAGTGGCAGGTTTGTTTCTCATGTGAAAGGTGGGTTGGTAATTGATTTGTTTTTCAGATTTTCCTGAAGAATGGCCTTGGGTCATTTGTAGGGTGGCCGATTTTCATCTTTTCTCCATCCCCACTTGGTAGGACATGAGCGGTAATGTTGGCCATGCTCGTCCTGAGAGGCATATGTGAACAATTCCCCTTATGCTCTCTAAGTTCTTGAAGTTGTATGGGTTATTGTGGTGTAGCTCCCTGGTTTGTCTTGGTCCCTCATGCCCATCAAAATGATATAAGTGAGAGGTTTTCTTTTCATGTGAAAGGTGGGTTGGTAATTCAGTTTTTTTTTTGGGGTTGCCTGAAGAATGGCCTTGGGTCTTTTGTAGTGTGGCCGGTTTTCATCTCCTCTCCATCCCCACTCGGTAGCACATGAGTGGTAATGTTGGCCATGCTCATCCCAAGAGGAAAATGTGAACAATTCTCCTTTTGTTCTCTAAGTTCTACGAGTTGTATGGGTTGTTGTGGTATGGCTCCCTTGCTTATCTTGGTCTCTCATGCCCATCCAGATGGTACAAGTGATAGGTTTGATTTTTGCGTGAAAGGTCAGTTGGTAATTGAGTTGTTTTTTCGGTTTTTCCTGAATGGTGGCCTTGGGTCATTTGTAGGGTGTCCGATTTTCATCTTCTCTCCATCCCCACTCAGTAGCACATGAGTGGTAATGTTGTTCATGCTCATCCCTATCCCTCATGCCCATCCAAATGATGAAAATGATAAGTTTGCTCAACGCTCCTTTGTGCCTTTGTTGTTGTGGTCCTACATGGAAGCCCCAAAACTCCATCGTGCCTATGTCGCTATCGTGCCCCTCAGTTGTTGCGAATAGAAAATTTTAATTGGTTTGGGAAACCATGTGTGGCTCCATTGAAATTGGCTCCTCATTATAGTTTTCACCTCCTCCCTATCTAGTGGGAAGGGGTTTTATTTTCGTGTGAAAGGTGGGCTAGTAATTGAGTTGGTTTTTCGGGTTTACCTGAAGAATGGCCTTGGGTCATTTGTTGGGTGGCCAATATTCATCTTCCCTCCATATTGACTCATTAGCACATGAGTGGTAATGTTGGCCATGATTTTCCTTGGAGGAACATCTAGACAATTCCCCTTCTGCTCTAAGTTCTCGAAGTTATATGGGTTGTTGTGGTGTGACTCCTTGTGCCAGCTAGCCTCTTCATTGTTTGGGTGTTTATGGTGTTAGTTTCTTGTGCTTGTACTATTTTTGTGTTGGCATTGTCAGTTGAGATGCATACATTTAAGAGGAATATGTAAGGGTTTTGGTTGTAAACCACCTACCCACCCTCTTTCTTGCTTTTTCCATTGGGCGATATGAGCAGTTGTTCTCCTTGCTGTAAAGTTAAGGGTTGACATTCCTTTCAAATTGGACATTGTCTGTGGTTGCATTGGATTTGAGGTTTTGATATATGTGGTGGCCCATATGTTTGATTGAGTGGTCAACGTTTTCCTTGCATCTCACGTGCATGGTAGACTTTTCTAGCTGGTCACAACATTTATGGGTATTTTTTGTTTCAATTGCGTATGAGATCATGGTCCAATGGGGAGGTGGCTTGCTACGTCAATGGTGGGGCCTATCTAGAAGAAGTATTTCGAGGTGGAATGCTTCAACCTCCCTCCTCTACATGGAGGTGGCCATATATGAAAAGTACTCATTGTCTAGTTGGTAAATTTGTTGGCAATCTCCTAGTTTGCATGTACATAGGGTGCGCGGGGTGCAGAGCAACCCAATCTCTCCTCCTATTTGGATATGTTGTTGTATTATGTGGTGAGCCTCTTGATTTGAATGTATTTTCTTCCTTTTCCTTCACATCATGGTTGCTGTGAGCGATCAAGTGATCGAGGTCCACCATTACTATTGTCTGGTGGACTCCCAGGTGGCCTCGGTGCGGGGCAGGGAGGGTTGGAGGGAATTCCTAAGAGAGATTGTGGGCTTAGTCGGTCTTGTTTTATTTCCTTCCTTTGCCTTTGTATTGAGGTAGCCACATGCTATCATTCCATCAAGGTCCATCGTTGTTGATGTCCAGGTGGACTCCTAGGTGGCCTCTGTGCGGGGAGGGGAGGGTTGGTAGGCATTTCTAAGGGAGGTTGCGGGCTTGGTTTGTCTTGTATTATTTCCTTCCTTTGCCTTTCCGTTGAGGTTGTCGTAGGTGATCATCTGATCGAGGTCCACTATTGTTGCTATCTAGGTGGACTCCTAGGTGGAATCAGTGTGGGGCGAGGAGGTTTGTATGGCCTCTCTAAGATAGGATTTTTAGTCATTCATCCTCTTTTTATTTCCTTCCTTTTCCTTCGCATTGAGGCTACCACAGGCAATTGGGAGATCAAGGTCCACCATTTCTACTGTCCGGGTGGACTCCTAGGTGGCCTCGGTTCAGTGCAGTGTGGGGCAGGGAGGGTTGGGGCTCATTTATAATATAGAAGTTGCATGGTTGGTCATTATCCATTTATTTCCTTTGCATCGGGGCTGCTGCAGGTGATCAAGAGATTAAGGTCCACCATTGTTGCTGTCCGAGTGGACTCCTAGGTCGCGTCGACATGGGGAGTGGATGTTTTTAGAGGAATTTCTAAGGGAGTGGGTGAGTGATGACTCGTTTCTTGTTGGTCGGGATGTGGTTGAAAACTTTGAAGTGGCCTTGGTCCATTGTGACTTGGCAGGTCTACCCATTTGTTCACCATGTCCTTGGCATGTTGTGTGTGTTTCCTTCTTGGGATGCAAGAGGCGCAAGGCATAAAAGTTTTACATGATATTTTGATATCTCTTTGACTTGATGGGTGTTCAGGTTGGCTCTTGGTAATAGAGTGCCTAGAATGCCCTTTGAAGTGGGAGGGTGGTACCTTGTTAATCCTTTTAGTAGGCATATGCTTGTCTCAAAGATTAAGCCATGCATGTCAAAGTATGAACTAATTTAGACTGTGAAACTACGGCTGGTGCATTAAATCACTTATAGTTTTTTTTATGGTACCATACTACTCAGATAACCATAGTAATTCTAGAGCTAATACGTGCACCAAGTCCTAACTCTTTGGAAGGGATGCATTTTTTAGATAAAAAGCAAGCATGGGCTTGTTGTCTTCTCCGGTGAATCATGATAACTCGACAGATCGCACATTCCTTATGCTGGCGATGCTTCATTAAAATTTCTGCCCTATCAACTTTCGATGGTAGGATAGAGGCCTACCATAGTTTTGATGGGTGAAAGAGAATTAGTGTACGATTCCAGAGAGGGAGCCTGAGCAATGGCTACCACATCCAAGGAAGCCAGCAGGCACACAAATTACCCAATCCTAACATGGGTAGGTATTGACAATAAATAATAATACTGGGTTCATCGAGTCTAGTAATTTGAATGAGTGCAATCTAAATCCCTTAATGAGGATCCATTGAAGGGAAAGTCTGGTGCCAAAAGCCGCAGTATTTCTAGCTCCAATAGCATATATTTAAGTTATTGCAGTTAAAATGCTCGTAGTGTGATCTTGGGTTGTAAAGGTCGGTTCGCCTACTCAGTGTGCACCTGCCCTTTTGTCCCTTTTGTAGGTGGCATGCTCCTAGCTTTAATTGGTTGGGTTGGGCTCCAGCATGGTTTCTTTGAAGAACTGAAGTGCTCAAAGCAAGCTTATTCTCTGAATACATTAGCATGGAATAACATGATAGGAATTTGGTCCTCTTGTGTTGGCCTCCAGGACCGAAGTAATGATTAATATGGACCGTCAGGGGCATTCGTATTACATTGTCAGAGGTGAAATTCTTGGATTTATGAAAGATGGGCCACTGTGAAAGAATTTTCCAAGGATGTTTTCATTAATAAATAATGAAAGTTGGGGACTCGAAGAGGATCAGATACCATCCTAGTCTCAACCATAAATGATGTCGACCAGGGATCGATGGATGTTGTTATAAGGACTCTGCCAGTACCTTGTAAGAAATCAAAGTGTTTGGGTTCCAGGGGCGGTATGGTTGCAAGGTTGAAACTTAAAGGAATTGACAGAATGGAACCACCAGGAGTGGTGCTTGCAGCTTAATTTGATTCAACATGGAGAAACTTACTAGGTCTCGACATAGTAAGGATTGACATATTGAGAGCTCTTTCTTGATTCTATGGGTGGTGGTGCATGGCAATTCTTAGATGGTGGAGCAATTTGTCTAGTTAACTCTGATAACGAATGAGACCTCAGCCTACAAACTAGCTATGCCAAGGTTCCCCTTCCTGGCCAACTTCTTAGAGGGACTATGGCCGTTTAGGCCATGGAAGTTTGAGGCAATAACTGGTTTGTGGTGCCCTTAGATGTTCTGGGCCACATGCATGTTACACTGATGCAACTAATGTGTTTTTCTTCACAGTTCGAGAGGATCAGAAAATATTCTCAAATTGCATTATGATGGTTATAGACCATTGCAATTATTGGTATTCAACAAGGAATTCCTAGTAAGCGCATGTCATCAAATCGTGTTGACTACATCCTTGCCCTTTTTACACATCGCCCATCACTCCTACCGATTGAATGATCCAGTGAAGTGTTCGGATTGTGTCGATGATGGTGGTTCGTCGTCGTTGACATCGTGAGAAGCTCATTGAACCTTATCATTTAGAGGAAGGAGAAGTCGTAACAAGGTTACCGTAGGTGAAGCTACCGTAGGATCATTAATAGCAGGGGTTTTCATTTTTGGTTCAGGTCATGTGGGTTTTGATTGCAATGTGGGCCCATATGGTGTGTCTCTAGGGGAGTGGGTTTGGTGTTTGGTGGGAACATTTTTGGTTGCTTGTCTTGAGGTCACACTTGTTTTTTTGTTTTTGTTTGTAAGCCATGCTTGTGCTTTTCCCACCCATCCTTTATTTTTCTTTCCACCAATGTGTTTTTGTAGGGGGGATCAGAAGCTTGTTTTTTCGGAGCCCTCTCCGACGATCTATTCAATGGGGTATGGTTGTTGTAGTTGAGGTGCTCGGGAAATATGATGGAAACATTTAGACTCATTCATAGTGGCGGTGCTCAGTATTTTGTTCATTAGAAGGCATGGGAAAACCATGTGGGTCTCCATAGTTGGTTCTCTCGAAAAGGCGGGGGAGGTTTATGTGTTGCTTGGGTGAGAATTTTGCTAGTGGTTGGGTCAAGGAAATGGTTGTGTGCGTGCCTGGTACCTCAAACATTATGTGAGGGGAAATTGTTGGGGTGGGGTCAATATGGGATGGATGAAGAGTGGTTCAACCAGTTGGGCTAGCCACCCTAGTCCTCTCGACCGTTCCTTAATATGCCCTCATGGAAGGGTTGGGTGTCCAAGTGATGAAAAACCACTCCTGTGGTATAAACTCCATTGAGATCGCAATTTTCCTTGTCAATGGGCATGCGGTGGCATTCTTATCTTTCCCCTTTGTCATCGAGGGAATTCCTCATCCTCTCGTGAGTGACTCCCCTTCTAAGGAAAGAAGTAGTGGGTTGTGTCTTTGTTCCTCCCTTTGGATTGTGGGTTGTGTCTTTGTTCCTCCCTTTGGATTGTGAGTTTTTTGTGTGACTTGGTCAGTTCTTGGTTTCATGATGTGTGCCTTATGGACATCCCTCTCTTTAGTAGCCTTTCACCATTGATGTATTTGTGGCTTGTGGCTTTCTCTAGCATTGAGTGTTGACCTGTGAAAACTCCTCTTTGGAGTTTGATTCTTCACCCCCGTTGACTTTCTCACTAGAAAGGTTGTTGGGTGTGTTGTACACGGAGGGGTGCAATAGCAGGGTGGGTTTGCTATTAGTGTATTTTTCATTTGAAGCCTTGTGCCAGGTTGGGGGGTTTTTCCCTCTCAGCAATGTGCTCCAGAAAATGGTCTCAGCAAGACCCTCGTCTTTTCTAGTGGTCAAGTTTAGGGGTTGTTTGATTGTTGTTTGTTATGTTGTAAGCTAGAAAGGGTGTTGTGCCATAGTGTATGTGGGAGGGTCTAAAGAGGTGGGATGCTTTGATTGGGTGCCCTTTTTTCTTTATTTTTGGTTAGGCAACATCTCCTCGGCATGTTGTTGAGCCTCTCTCTTCTCTTGGGATTTTTGTTTTTTGGTGTCGTTTTCTTCCCTTCTTCCTTTTTCCCCTAGCTTTATGGAGAAAAGGTGGGATTGTTGGGGATTGGTGTTTGTCACGCTATTTATGTTTTATTTTTTACTATTTTGTAAGACTATTATACTAATTATTATAATTATTTAGTTCATCTTATTACTATATTAATAATTTTATTTCATGTCAATGCTATATTGTTTGTTTGTTTTATGTTTTATGTGTTACTATTATGTTACACTATTTTCTCCTTCTTAAGTTTAGGACAATCCCTTTTGTATCATCCATATTCTTGGCATCCAAACCATTGGACTTTGGACATGTAGTGGTCCCAACCAATTTGTTACTTTCCTTGCAAAAAGACATTGAGGTATACTTAGAAGGGGACATATACTTACTTGATAGAGTTTGAGATGTAGTGAACTTGATTCCTTCTTGAAGACTTGATGGCTTGCCTTCCTTAGATCTTGATGTTCTTCAAGTTGCTTTCTTCAAATGGACTTGCTTGGTGACTTGACTCGTAGTGCCTTTCATTTTTCAGATGGTGTAGCTTGATGTAGGTCCCTCTTTTATTTGTTCTTCTTATAGGTGCCTTTATACAAGGCATTTCTTCTTGCTTTGTAGTCTTCCATAATGAATGATAGATGATAGACCTTCTTTCCCTTGATGTGATTGAGACTTCTTGGCTTGATGCTTCAACCTTGTGGATGTTCTTGAGATTCCCTTTCCTTGATGTGTCACCTTAACTCTAATACCGCGTTGAAGAATCTAGGTAGTGGGGTATAGAGGGATTCTTCTACACTTGATAACAATTTGTGAAGCTCTTTTACAATTTATCTTGTTATCTTAATCTTCTTCTCTTCATAGTAATGCATGTATGTTTAATTCATCAAACTAGTGCCAAAAACATAAGAACAAGAACACAAGATGTTGGCTCTCTACCAAGGCAAAACCTCTCTCTCTCAGAGAGGAAAACCCTTTCGTAAATTTCTCTTATTGAAGCTTCTTATTGGTCATTGTGAAGCTCCAGACCCTTGACAAGAATATCCTCCAAGCATAAGTCAAGTCCTTCCTCCTCTCTGCACTCTGTTTCTTCAGCACTTCATTTCCCGGCATTGTTTCCTTCTTTCAACTTTTGATAGTCCTTAGTGGACTAGCTCTAGAAGAGACTCTAACCTTTGATCCTTAGCGATATCCTTTACCAATGAATAAACTTTAATTCTCTTGACCAACTGAGCCTTTTTCTTGATGTGAGGTTGCAGAATCAATGTACACCAAGTTCACTACAACTAGGGTGATATCCATCGTGACAAGACATGGAAACCCTAAATTTCCTGCACTTGGGAGGCTTTCGACAAGGTAGGATATGGAATCCCCAGGTTCCCCACAATTTTGCAAATTTTACCAAGGAGGGATTGGGAGACCCCATGTCACGCGCCTATCCTAGTGGTTGTATCTCAACCACACACAAGTGGGTGTGGCACCACCATACTTTTTTATTTTACGAATACTTAAGTACACAGTGTGCGCCTACTTCAACACTCAGTCAATTTTCCAATAATTGTTCTTAACAATGCAATGAAAATAACTTACCATCAATTTATCTTCTTCAATTATTGTTTCAACCTGTCACGTCGTGTGGTCGTTCTGCATTGCCCGCGGCCTGCACAACACAACTCCATACCTGAATTGCGAACCTATCCTCCCGAATTTCCTTTCTGCGGCACCCAAACTCTGCCCATCGGTACGGTCCATAGTGAGGGCGCATGGCCCGCACGCAGTGTGGTCTACGTACCTGATCGATAATCTGCCCCACTCTTCCTATCCACACTACCAAGTTCGACCTGCCCACTGTAATCTGCTCACCAGTGCGGCCCTCTTACCCGTGTCCTTCTCTTCCTTTTTTTTTCGCCCAACTCCTTCCTTCGCACTTGTTCTACGATGTGGAAGTCTGAGTTCGATGTCCCTTTGTCGAACACAATCCTCCTTACTTATACGCATCCTTGCACCCAAGGGCCATGTTTCTCGTGGATAACAAGGGTCGGCTCCATCAACATGAATGCTTGGCTGACCTGCCACATAACCTTGACACATCCCATTCCAATGAATCGTCGCGTCCCTTCATGTGCATCATCACACCCACGGGCCAGCTCCAACAGTTAGCCAATTACACCTATCGCCGCATGTCACACACCTACCCACGTCCTAACTCATCTGCACATGGTCATCTCTTTCATCCAGGCACCCAACAAGGGTCGCTCGCATGCCTTCCGCCGGTGACTCACCCATTGCGCACGTATCAAGGGGCGTGCACCTTGCCCAACACGGTGCACCCGCTATTAGTGTGCCCATCACCATTGTGCGTAAGAAAATGTTGTACCAAGACTTTACATATAACCGAATGCTCAACCAAGTCACATATGACCAAATGGGGGCACCCATACTACAGGTTCAGTCTTTCGACTCTCTTGGGCACTTCCGACTCGAATATATGACACCCCAGGCCCCCCCCCCCCCCCCCCCCCCCCACATCCATGGTAAAGGTTTCCAACGTGATGGGACATAGAAACCCTATATTTCATGCACTTGTGCAGCTGTCGTGACGACAAGGCAAGGAAACCCCGCTTTCTCCACACTTGGAAAGCTCTCGTCGTAATGAGGCATGGAAACCCAAAGTTCCAGAGATAGACCAGGCAAGTAGTTTCCACCCTGCCGTAAAAATGAAACCCCAATTTCATAAGACTTGGGTGGTTCTTCATTGTTCTGCATCATGGAAACCATGAGTTCCATAAACTTGGGCGATTTCGGTCATGTTGCAACATGGAAACCCAATTTCCCCGCACCGGGGCCGTGATTTTCGCCCAGGTGGGAGATGGAGACCCTAGAGGTTCCCAGAATTAGGTGGTTTTCCTCATGCCATGAAATAGAAGCCCCCGAGTTCTATGGGCTTGGGAAATTCTCTGTCATTCTGCGCTATGGAAACCTAAGTTCCCTACACCGAGGTCATGGTTTCTGTCATGGCGAGACATGGAAGACCCCGAGTTTCCCATAATTGGGTGGTTTCCATCATGCCACGAAATGGAAAGCCCCGTGTTCAGTAGCCTTGGGTAGTTGTTCCCTGTCACGCGATGACATGGAAACTTGAAGCTCCCCAAACTTGGGCAGTTGTTCCCTATCGAGTGATAACATGGAAACCCAAAGCTCCCCAAACTTGGGCGGTAGTTTTAGCCGCGGTGCGAGTGACATGGGTACCCCATGTTTCCAAGACTTGGGTAGTAATTTTTATCATGAAGCGAAATGGAAACAACGTGTGTCCACTAACTTGGGTAGCAGTTTCCATCGCGCTGTGAAATGGACACCCCGAGTTCCCTGGACTTTGGCAGATTTTCATTGCCCCATGACATGGAAATTTGAAGTTCCATAGAATCTTGGGAAATTCACGATGTTCTGCAACATGGAAACCTCAGGTTTCCCAGACTTGGGTGGTTTCCGTTGGTGGTTCCAACTGCACCGTGACATGCAAACCCCAAGTTTCCCTAGACTTGGGTGCTGCTGGTTTCGGTTGTGGGGCAACATGGAAACCCTAGGTTTCCAAGGCTTGGGCACTAGGGTGCGACATGGAAACCCCAAGTTTCCCCCAGCTTGGGCGCCGCTAGTTTTGGTTGTGGTGTGACATGGAAACCCCAAGTTTCCTAGGCTTAGGCGCTAGGCTGCGACATGTAAACCACAAATTTTTGCAGTTTTGGGCGCCGCCAGTTTCGGTCATGGTGTGACATGGAAACCCCAAGTTTCCACAAGTTTGGGTGCCGGGGTGCAACTTAGAAACCCCAAATTTTGGGTGCAACATGGAAACCCCAATGTTTTTGCGCTAGTTGGAAGCCCCAAATTTTAGGCGCCCGATGGAAACCCCAAATTTTGGGCACAAAATGGAAACCCCAATTTTTGGGCATGACATGGAAACCCAAAAAAAATTTGCACTGAGCGGAAGCCCCAAATTTTGGGCGCCCGGTGGAAACCCCAAATTTTGGGTGCGACATGGAAACCCAAATTGTTTTTGCACTAGGCAGAAGTCCCAAAATTTAGGCACCAGGTGGAAACCCCAAATTTTGGGAACTAGGGCGCGGCATGGAAACCCCAAATTTTCCCATGCTTGGGCATCGAGGCGTGGCATGGAAACCCAAATTTTTCCCATGCTTCGGTGCCTTTTTCGTCGCAACGTGGAAACCCAAATTTTGGGCATCGGGACGCGACATGGAAACCCCAACATTTTGAGCGACAGAGCACGACATGGAAACCCCAATTTTCCTGGGCTTCGGCGTCTTTTCCTTCATGGCGTGGAAACCCCAAATTTCCTGCCCCCAAGCAATAAAAAATTGTAGTCTAAAGGAAGAGGCAAAGGCGCGAGAGCGGGAGGGTTGTCTAGATTTGTTTGTGAAAAGAGCAAAGCTCTGAATCAAGGTGACCAAGGGCTGAATCTAAGTGGATCGTGGCAGCAAGGCCACTCTACCACTTACAATACCCTGTGTCATATTTAAGTTGTGTGCAAAGGATTCTTCTCCATGACTGTTTGGAATTGAACTTCAAAGTTGCCCTGACCGAGATGCTTCACGGTCGTAGTTTGCAAATGACACGGGCCCCTGGAGGAGACAAAGCGATGCCCCTACTGCGGGTTGAGATACAGTCGAAGAGTGACATGCACCACTTCTAGTGTGGATTCTAACTTAGAGGCGTTCATTCATAATCCGACACACAGTAGCTTCGCGGCACTGGCCTTTTAGCCAAGCGCGATGACCAATGTGTGAATCAACGGTTCCTCTCATACTAAGTTGAATTACTATTGCGGTGCAGTTCATCAGTAGGGTAAAACTAACCTATCTCACGATGGTCTAAACCCAGCTCAGGTTCCCTATTGGTGGGTGACCAATCAAACACTTGGTAAATTCTGCTTCACAATGATAGGAAGAGCCTACGATCTAGATTGGGTGAATTCATTTCAATAGTCGACTTTCTGGATGTCTTCAGACTCGGTTGTTGGCATATTTTGGGTCGCCCTTCCCCTTCTGGTATGGTAGTTCTTTCATTTGTGCTACCTTCCTTAAGGATGAGCTCCTCCTTCCACATTTTAAGGAGACTCCTTCTCCTGTTAAAGCACTCACCTTTGCTATGATCTTCTAGTTCTTTTGGCTGGGCAGTGCTGCTAGGGCTTTTGAGTTTGATAGATAGCTGGTGTGGGTGTGACAAGCGTGGGATTGTTGATAGCTTGTGGAAGGTTGTGAAGTGACCTTAACTTTGTGTTAAAGCTTATGAGTGAGAGAGAGACATTGTGTGTTGGGAGATTTATCCTTGGAGAGTGAATGCTTGACAAACATACTGGCTAGACCCCCTAAGAAGGCTTGCGACATTAAGACTTGGTTGTAAGCTTGCTCTTGATTCATTATTAATACAATCAATGATGTTTTCCTATGTATTGTATGTATTTTACTTGATAGCTCATGACTTCTTGACTTTATGAGTAAATAGATCATTGTTGTTTATCGATTACGTGCTTTGTTGTTTTTTCTTTGTATTATTTTACGTTAATCACTAATTGAGGAGAATGAAACGGAAGCTAGAGTAGTGCAACGAAAATTCATCGACCACAGGTTTGAGGTAGGCCTCCAACGATGACTGTTTAAGGAAATCAATTGTTGATCTGTCTTTGCTGTGAGTAGACCCACTTTAGAGCTAGAGGAGTTGCCTCTGTCTATAGAGGGAACACTTTCCTGCATCACAAGTTGGTGATTCCACTGGGGAGTCTATCCTATGTTTTTCTCTTGTTTTCTTTTGCTTGATTTTGAGTTAATGTATTTTGGATTTTGGGATTGAACCATCGGTCTTTTGGGGTGACCTGGGTCAATCTGGGAAACCCCTTTATTGCCTGTAAGGATAGACTGGTCTTTCTTTGGGAGTTTCTATTTACCTTTCATTGTTTTTAGTTTCGTCGCTAGAAAAAGCTAAACAGCCACGCCGACGTTGTGTTGTCTCTGTCTTGGAAGTCTGTGCATCGTTGAATCTTATCACATAGTCACGACGATTCCTGAAATCGATCCATCATGTGAAAGATGTGTACTTTCTCTATGACGTCACTCTATTGCCATGGTTAGTGACTGATCGACACTAGTTGCTTGTGTTATGTCTGCGACAATTCTTGTAGAATTGTTTATTTCAATTCTGCCTCCTGAATTCATCAGTCTGGTTAATCCCTTGTTGTCTTTCTCTTATTCCTGAGTTCATTTTAATTTCTTTTAGTTAAGGTGCTTACTTTTCGGTTTCATTGAAGTGAATCTTGTATTTTTTGGCTTTGTGACCTAGTTTTTCAAGTTTTGAATTATTTGGCTTGGTTACTTGCCTGTCCAAAATATTCATCCGCAACCCTCCTGGTGGTTTGCTTGAGGTTTTTCCATCACTTGTTCTTGTTGATTGATGTTTAGTGTTATTTATTGAACTAATTTCCATATTGATTCGATTATTTCACTATTAGACATAGATTACAATTGTTTGGATCAATCTGTTTCACGCTTGCTTGTTTGTTTCTTTAGAATTCAAAGCCATCAAAATCAAAATATTTCATTCATTAGTATGTGAAAGTGAAAGTACATTTTTCATTTGAAGTTTTCATGTTTGAAAAATTAGAAGGAAAATTTTAAATCTCTCATAGTAGTATCGATGCCCTATAGGGATTGATGTGTTTATGCATTGTGTCTCTTGAGTGACTGCATTTGTTGATCTTGGTTTTGTATTGGTTTGGGAATGATCTCTCTACCCTTTTGTAAGTAGGAGTTCATCGAAGTGAAAGATGCTTTATTCATTCTATTTGCATCCTAGGTTTTGATATACATACAGTAAGGCCTGGGAATTGAAAAATAATTCAAGATCGACTCTAAAATGAACTGAATAAACCTAACAATGCATTGGAACATAACACACATTATTTATAAGTCTAGGCTAGAGACGTGCTCTGGCGTCGTTAAACCTAGTCACTATTGCTTTCACTTAAGGTTGGGTGATTCCTCCTTCTGTGACCCAATAGCTGCTAGCACGGACTTGCGCTCCCAGTACCGTCGAGTATATGTTGGGAGAACCCACTAGGTTATCATCCCATATCCTTAGGAAGTCATGTCTGCCGCCTTGCAAACTGTAAAGCACTGAACACATCATTCGGGAAGATTGACTACTGTACGGAAAGTCCGTGGTTTTTGTATGATTTCCAAGGTGTATATGTAGTTTTACGGGTTGTTTGGTAACCTTTTGTGTAGTTCTCTAGAGTAGTCACTTTTGTTCCTTTTCGGACTCCCTAAAAAGAATAGGTCCATTTGAGCACTTGTCCTTTCAGGCTCATTAAATATTTGAAGGCGACTCGAGTCATATTTTCATCCTTTTATCAACTCTCTAAAGATGAAAAGTGTGGAGCTATAAAAATGGTCTCTTTCACCTCTAGTTACCTCACATTAATATGTCAATCAAGGAACGTTTTTCTATTTCAAAGAGTGTCTCAGTCTGTGGCTTAGCATTTGCTAGAGTAATGCTCATTGTACAGTTGTTTGAAAATACAAAAGTAAATGGATGCATGTCTACAACTTAACTACTTCAAAAGGCTAAATCACACATTCAGATATTAAGCAATGTATCAGTCAAGGGTTTGGTAGCAATAACCCATCCCTTTAGAAACTGATGGAGAAGAAATCAGAGAACAGATTAGGGGTCTGGGAGCTGGGCAGCAGATGCCAATGCTCACTACAGCCTGAGATCATCCTTCACACCAAAATAACAAATAATAATAAATGGAACGGCAGATAAATCGAACAACAACCTTAAAATAGAATGGAAATTCAGAAATGGAACAGTAACTAATTCAAACAAGCTGTGAATCTATTAAATCACGTGCATTAGTCATAATTAAACATCAATCCTTCATTCTTAAAGATGTACACACAAATGGAACAGCACTGCCTACGAATACATGATGGAACAACACTGAAAACCATATAAACACAAGATGCTCAATCTGATTCAGTTGTCACTCTAATTAGAAAGTGTACGATTGCATCTCAAGATCAGATAGTAATATTCAAGAATCCAATAATCATATAGAATCAGAGCTTCCAAGATGAATTCTGTAATGTTAAGGCATAATCGCATAACACAAAAACTCTGTAATGGAACAACAGTATCATGTAGAAACTAACCATATGATATCAACACCTAAAGGAATAGTAATATGATGCAACGTCAATACAACACTTTTGTTTTTAGGAACATTAATGGATTAAGCACGACAGAGCATGTGACATAAACTTTATAAAACACGCCAGATTACTAGATCATGTTGATAAGCAAACCACACAGAAACCACGCGTAATGGTACAAGAGCAAGTGTCCTCCGGGGTCGGGCCCTTAGCCTCTAGGGGTACACCACTTGAGGTTATTCCAGGCTCAAAGATAAAAGAATAACCAAGTCTGTATTAATGCATGAAGTAAAATTACAGTAGAGCAAGTCTTAACAGGACATAATGATCATAGTTTTGATCTTTTAAAAGAAATTACATAAGAGCATAACCACCCTTTTAGCTAACAATGTTTCCCCTTATATAAGGGTGATGACGGAGATATCTATATGGAAAAATAGATAAAACAACGATCCCTCAGGATCAAGGATCCTGAGGGATTCGTATAACTGTTAATCCTGAGCCACTTATTCTCTTTTCTGCGCCAAGCTGATATCTCTGCTTCTTTTCCTGGGTTGGTCCGTTTTGACCTGGTTTGCATGCGGTCTCCCATCGAAGGGAAAACAGTTAAACCATCTTTGTCTTTTCCTTTAGGACGGCCACTTTTCATTTTTCCTCCCTCTTGTACATGGAAACGACAATTTTCAGCGTTCTATTTTAATCTCACATGTTTTGTTATAATTCTTTATCATTTTCTAAGTTCATGATGCAAAAAAGACTTATAAGTCCTAATGAAAAGATACTGAAATAACCATTAAAACATACCTTCTTTGATACTCCACACACCCCCCTACTTACCCTTTTTCATGGCCTCATGAAAAAATTGCAGTTGACATGTAAGGCAATGAGTGAGTAGGCTGGAGATGGAATCTCATGTGAAGGCCTACAGTCGTGATGTGAAACTAGGTAATCAAAGAAATGGCCTGTCTGACCCTTAGGCATCTCATATAGGGCTTGGTATCCGGGTGCAGGATGCCAAATGATTGGACTCTATAACCCATATCCTAACTAGGATGGCCCTGCCCTCAAAACAATTTCGCCATTGAGGGAAAAACGGTTGGCAGCTAGTTTAAAATTCTCATAGTTAAATGTTTCTCTGAGCTGGATATTCGGATTAGATATTCAATATCGAAATTTAGTTGCATCAGTGGAAGGGTCTTTGATAGAAAAAAATTATTCAAGTCCCTGCTGAATGATTGCCTCATGCATGGGTCCTAATGCTTCAATCACTCCTGGAGTCTTCATGAGGTTTCTATGTTTTCTCCATAACTGTGTTGGGTCCCTAGGCTCAGCTCTTATCCATATATCTAATCTGTTTTCTTATATTTGAAAAGCGTTATAGGCTTTGAGCCATTTAATTTGATTAACTGCAAATGAAATAAATGCCTGTAATTGAATGCCCCCAACAAAAG
Source organism: Pinus taeda (assembly GCA_000404065.3). NCBI lineage: Eukaryota > Viridiplantae > Streptophyta > Pinopsida > Pinales > Pinaceae > Pinus > Pinus taeda. Next base: position 141,002 of record APFE031507232.1, read on the forward strand.
GACCAGGGTTCAGTTCAGTCTCCTGTTCTAGTACAAGGTTATGCAAGTAAAATTCACACAATAGTCTCTGCACTTTTACCCCGTAGTGCTTACAACAGTTTATGAAATCATATATGGTGTTAATTTGTATGGGAGCACCTGCTTTAACAGCCTTTATTTTCAATTGCAAATACCTTTCCATTAAAAACAGGGCATAGTTCTTAGCAGGGGCTCTACATGCTAGGACGCCATTGTGTAGAGAACACAAGGTATCCATCTATTTGATAACTACATCTAACCTAAGAGTTACCTTTGCAACTTTCTCTTGTTCCTTCCTCCATCCTTCAAAGGCCTGGCTTTCAGATAAGTTGACGTTCCTTAGCTGTTGCTGTAGTTCTTCATATTTTTCTCGGGGGACCGTTTTCTCCTTAAGCTTTTCTGCTTCTTGCTGAGCTTGCTTCAAACCCTTTTCGAGGATTACTGTTTTCAGATCCTTTTTCCATGCAGCAGTGGAGGCCGAGAGCTTTACCTGAAATTTCCTATTGCGCTGCTTCGAGTTCAGAACCCTTATTACTCCCGAAAGTGGTGCCTCCGTCTGAATTTCCTTATCATGGGTCATCATTTCATCCATTTCTATTTTAACACGAACATCAGCCCATTGCTGTTTCTTTTCAATTGGAACAACAGTCTGTTTTTCAACTTCATTTGGAACAACAGCTTAGCTCTTGATGGGGTTTTGAATAGCAAGATGGATTCTGGTCCTCCGCCCCTTGCCCTTAAGGGGTTTTGCTAGCGTGGTCAGACTTTTCCTTCCTGAAGTCCCTTTTACCCTTTGCCTTGCCTTTAGAATCCTAATCTGTTGGTGAAGCTGGACTATTATGTTCAATAATCTCTGCTGTTCCTTTTGTAATTCCCTTATTTCCACCATTTCTTCAGAAGGAACAATAGGCTGTTTACTGCGGTCTGGACTGCGACTAGCTTCCTGATTTTCTTCCTAGGGTGGTTGTTCCGAGGCAAGAACCTTAATTGGCTCTGTTATTTCTTGGGCTATTTCTTTTTCTGCCCTTATTTCCTTCGGACTTTCTTCTGGTGCCTTCTGATTAGGAATGGGTTGTTCCTGCTCAGCATTTTGTGACATCTTCTCATCATGAATAGGCATATTTTCTACTTCTACCTCCTTTGCATGTGATTCCTCGGGTGCATATTTCTCCTAGGGTTTCTCTCTGGTATGGAGGTCTGATGGACTAGAAGGTTGGCCATATTATCCCATATTGGCCAAAACTTTGGCCAATTCATCTTCCCCTAATGGGTCTTGTAATGGGCTGCCTTCCTGATGTTCCATTCCCTCCTCCTGCTCAGACTGCTCGGCTTCTTTTCCTTTGTCTCCTTCCTCCTCAGATTGCTCATCTTCTTCCTTTTATTCTTCTTCTTCTGCAGATTGCTCTGCCTCTTCTTCTTCTTCTTCTTCTGCAGATTGCTCTGCTTCCTCTTTTTCTTCTTCTTCTCCTTCTTTTTCTTCTGCAGACTGCTCTGCTTCCTCCTCCTACACTTCCGTTTCCTTGTCTGCCCATGGGGGTTGCTCATATTTTATTTCCACCAGCTGGCTAGTGCCTTCCTGGGGCTTCTCCAGCCCCCGTCGTAGCCGTGCTAGTCGGACCGATTTCCTGCGTTTTTCTGGTTGCTTGGGTGCACTGGTAACATGTTTCCACTTTTCCGATTTCTT